>BQNB010150775.1:0-13919 GCA_026074375.1 Tanacetum coccineum
TTTTGAACACAAATCAAACACAAAAACTAAACACACCACTCCATGGCTCTTGATACCAATTGAAGAATACTAGTAATCTTATGACAAGAACAAGAGTGAGATGTGGGTTGTGATGTTAGAGATAGAAAGGATGGAAAAAATGGATGAAATGTATTATGAGAATATGGAAAAATGGAACAACCAACCCTCTCCAAGACTAGGAGAGGGACTTATATAGGACCTATGGAGGCCGGCCATAGGCTTAGTTAGGCCTCCCATGGGCCTTGGGCCGGACTAGATTACTAATCTAATCATTATACTAACTACGAGCTAAGACTTGTTACAACTTGGAAGTGACCGACACTTTTTGTATTTCCAACACTAAGAGTTTTTGAAACCTAAGGTCCGTGTGTCCCGATACTAGTCTCTGTGGGGTGTCAAAAGCATGGTCACTTAGCCGCAAGGTTGGGATGTGCCGAGACGAAAATCGCTACATGGGATGATCTCGCCTTCAAACTTATTATTCTCGGGTGGAACGTGAAGCATTGAATTTTGCAAAAATGTTGATCCATGGTTGAAATTCAAAATAGCACATTCACCTAAGATATAATAATTATCGGGAGTGAAAAGTTCACAAGTTACAAATATGAATAGTGTTAGCATCTTAACTGATATTTAACGGTGATTTTGTTTAAGCTTGGTTTAGAGCTAGTGAAAAGTCGGTGACGATAAATTTATCTTTTTAGGGAGCATTCTCGAATCGAAATGCATCTTGTTCTATGATCCCTAAAGGTTATGAAAATAACAAAAGTCAAAATTAGTTAGTTGTTAAAAAAATAATAGGAAAATACAAAAATATTAGGAATAAGTGTATACATTTAAAAATGGTAAAAATGGGACTTTTTGAAACTATTGATTCTTTAATTTCCATCGATGAACACTTAGCTACTTTTCGAGGTAATTAGTCGAGGAGGATTAAGATTCTTAGTTTTCTAAGTGCTTACTTATAGCATTACGTGAGGACACGCAATATCTTAGTATGGGGGATTTTGGTATGTGTTTAATTACACATACATTTAACCTCTAAAACCGGACTTAAATGACTAAAAACGTACCAAAAATACATTGTATTTGTATGTTTTGTATTTGTATTGTGCAGGAAATGGATATCCAAAAAAGGACAAAAATAGAAGCCAAATTGAAAAAACCAAGCACGAGAACGGAAAGAGCGTGAAAGAAAAGTCAAGTCAAAGCCAAAAGTTAACAAAAAGTCAAAGTCAAATCAAGTCAAAGTCAACCTTGGGAAGTGGATTTGGAAAGAGCATCGAAAACCGAACTCGAAAACCTAAACTGCCAAAAGTGGGCCCACCCATACCCACCTAGTGGGCCCAAGAAAGCCCACTTATATCCTTATAAACCTTTAAACCTTAAAAAAGCCCAACACTTCTTTTTTATGACACCCGGCCCAAAGCTAGCCCAACATCATCCCCTTATAACACTCCACGCCCGTTACCTTTTATAACACCCCCGTTAGTCCTTTAAGGACTAACGGTGCAAACCCAACCCAAACCAAAAGGGCCAAAGATGAACACCACAAGGACTTGCAGTATAATAAAGACATACACTTGGAGGGACCATTTTTGCCAACATCAAGAACTTTTAAAAATGGCGCGTACACTGTTCATTATCCCCCCACAAGCGAGCCCTACCGTATGTTTTAAACTTATAGCAAACTGCCAAACTTCTCACCAAATGACAAAAACATCACTACCACTCTCACACCCACCTGATAAACTAGTCAATCCACCTTCGGCAGTCCTAGAAAACACTATTTGGGCAAGATAAATCAAGGGACAACTGATCAATTTGCTTGGGCCACAAAGATTCATTCAAGGGCTTGAGATCAAACTTTAGTTTTACACTCCGAACCGAACAAACACCCCCTCAGCAAAGAAACACACACAGCTGGAAGACCAAGAACCTTCAATAGCTTAATATATATAGGTCAATTTGTAAGCCTTGAGAAAAAAAAGTTTCTTAGTCCTTTTACCTAGCAATTTTGATTTTTCAGCTTATTTAGTTTTGATGTAATTTACCGTTGTAATGTTGTAAGTTAATGAAAATCTAAGTTTGGTTTCTTAAAATCTGTTCAAAGCTGTTTTTGTTCTCAATCTTATTTAAGTCACTAAAAGCTTCATTTAAAAACCCTCATAAGCTGTTTAAAACCTTAAGCAATGGAAACTCTCTATTTTCCTTGTTTAGTTTTAAAGAGATGTTTTCATTAAAAATCATTAAAAAATATTGAAGAAATCTGTGGAGCATGGTAAATATTAGATGGCCATAGGTTTAGTGCGTATGGGATAAGCTATAGAGTTTGGTTTATAGAGGCTGATTATTGAGTACTTGAATCATATACAAAAGCTTGAGTTTTGTAAGTTTTCATTTTATCATTTTCTTGCATTTTACTATTCAAGTGCTTATTTCTTGCTTATTTATGCTCTTATACTTCTATATTTATGTTATTGATGCTTAGTTTATTTATATGTTTGTACCTTGTATGTCCCTTATTTGAGCTTTCTTTTAAGACTACTATATTTTCTTTGTAACGCTTATATTATTTCAATTTGCTAGTTATAGTCTTATTTGTTGTGTTTATTAGTGCTTATTGCTAATTAGTCATTACTTTTTATATCTATTTTTAACAACCATAGTTTAAAAATAGTTAATCAAGCCTAAAAAAACACTTTTTTATTTAAATTAAAGGGGTGTTTGGGATAGTAGTAAAAATGGGTCAAAATAGGTTTAAAAAACCATTTGGGTCTTTTGGCTAACATTAACCAGCTGTCCTTTAGTTTGTTCTTGATTAGTTTTTCAAAAGTTTTAAGTATTAAAAACTTGTTTGAAGGTATACCACATTTGTCTTTGAAACTGTGGCTCAAAATTATTTATTAAAGTGCTCAATTGATTTAGTTATTCAAAACCGGTTTTAGGTCTTATTTTTATTGGTCTTTAAGAGTTGATTTTACTTGTGTCTTGTTCAAAATCTGTCATAGTCAAAGTTAAGTGTCTTTCTCTTTTAAAAGCCGTTTTTTCATTTTTAAATTTTCCAGTTACTTAAACTGTGTCTTCGGAGCTTAAAAGAAGTTTGAGCATGGCTCATTTGTTGGGAGTACTCAATCTTTTTTACTTGCTTTTTCATTTTAAACCCCCAAACGCCTTATTTACCCATCTTATTTGTAGGCTGCTAATAAGACACATTTATCTTAAGAAATACCCAGAGTCAGCACATGCTGACTCTGTGACAACAGTTTTATCATTAGCCCTTTTTGTGGCTTATTTTTTTTTTCAAATTCCAATTTCTTTCCGAGTTTTTAGAAAGCCCTTAGGACAGACAATCAAGGCTAGTGCAAGCCTATTCCTATAGGTTCTTCTAAGTGGTTTATTTTTAAGCCTTAAAGAGCCCTTTAAGCTGTTTGTATGTTGTTTTGGCTTAAAGTGCTTATTTAGCTTATTAGTGGTTTTCCTGTTTTTTTTCCTGATAAATTTGTTCTTAAGTGCTAGTTTAGATGTGGTTGAGTATCTGCCTTTGCTTATTTCTTATTTTCATTGTGCTTATTTGGCTTTATTATCCAAGCAGACTTAAGGTGTTTAAACTAGCAATACCAACTTAATAGTTAGATACTGTTGAGTTTTAATAAATGCTCTATTTCTCTGGCTTAATACTTGTTCTTATATTGCTAAATTTTGTTCCTATTTGCTTTTTAAGGTGTCTTGAGATCTGTGGTTCGCATTATCTTGCTTTGTCATGTTTGCCTTATTTGCTCTTTTTAAGCCTAGCCTTTTTGCCATTTGTTTCTTAAGTTTAAAAATAAGCATTCTGTCATTTTCATTGTGCCTTTTCAGCTTATTCCTTGGCTTTCATAAAAAGCTATAGTTATAAAAAGTGCTTATTTCGTGTGGTGCATAAGTGTGTGTAAAAAGATTTAAAAAAAATGGCAAAAACAAAAACATTTGGGATTAGGGGAAGTCCTAGGTGAGCAAGGCTCGAACCTGGGACCTCACCCTTATCACCAAACGTTTTACACACACACTCCACTACCAACATGCCCTGGGGACTTTTTCGGTTTAACTTTGCAACATTAATCTTTTATAGACGTTTTAGGCCTTTTAGATTTGATAGCTTATTTGATAAGCTGTGTTTCCCGGTTTATTTTTCTTAGGTCAAGCATTGTTCAAGCTACTTTTGCTAAATTTTTTCAGATTTTAATTAAATAGTCTAGTATTTTTAAACATTTAATTTCATTAAAATCGTTTTTAATTCATAAAAAATTATATAATAGTCAAAAAAATATAATTCTTTTTTGAAAATTTTCTTTTAACATTTAGAACATAGAAAAATTAGATTTACGTTCGTAGGGTTTAAATTACAAAATTTTGATTTTTAAAGAACGGGATTGAATCTCGTTCATGTTTTTAGTGTTTTTAAACTTAAATCCTTTCCGTTTTTGGTCTAGTTTTCTTTGTTCTATATTTTTAGTCAATTAAGACTTATAAAAACCAAAAAGATCGTTTTAGGATTTAATTTTGATAATTTATGGATTTTAGGTCCCGTTTAAGATTCCTGTTTTGTGTTTTTAGTTAAAATTTGTCTTCCCTTAGGTATTTTTAAGTTTTTGCCTTACTTTTCTTGTAGTTTTAGAAAACCAATCATAATATTGTTCCATTCAAGCATCGATTCTCAAACAGACTCTCGGCTTTCAAATGCATTCCTTGTTGGGGAAACGACCCGGGAATCATACTCCCGGATTACTATAATTGTGATTTTTTGATTATTACCCCCTTATATTTATATATTTATATAAGTATTTTATATTTATATATTATATATTTTAAAAGGTAAGATCAATTTCAATCACTTGTACATGAAAAGAATGAACTGGCTTGGGGTGAAAAATATGAGTTTCAAAACTATGAGCTTAAATGCAGAGAAATAAAAATTAACAACCTTAACCTGGAATTAGAGAAAGTTGTTAAGGAAAGAGATGAGTTAAAATTAAAGATAGAAAAATGGGAGGAATCATCCAAGAATCTTGATGAATTACTCAACAGTCAAATGAGTGCTAGAGATAAAACTGGTTTAGGATATGGCACACAATTGAATGAAATGAGTAACAATTCTGAAACTGATAGTGAGATTAGTTTGAGTGTTTTTGATGTCAGATCTAGTGATGAAGAGTCCACACCAGCTAATGATAGGTCTTCCAAAGCAGATGGGTATCATGTTGTTCCCCCTCCTATAACAGGGAACTTCTTAACCCCAAGAGCTGACATATCATTTGCAGGTCTAGATGAATATGCCATTAGAAAGAAAATCATTGAGTCAAAAACAACTGAGCTTAATGCTGAACAAGAAATCTAAACTAGGAGACTGTTAGGTAATACAAATGAAGTAAATAGTTGAAAAACCTCAGTCTGCAATGAAATCATATTTGTCTACACCAAACATTAACAAGATAAAGTTAACATTTGAGGATTGAACTCCAGATGATGAGGATAGTGTCCCCTGAAGTGCAAATGAGTTAGTCCTGTTAAGACTAATGAGATTCAAACAGTTAAAACTAGAGTTGATAAAATTGATCAAACTTCTCAGAAACAAGGAATTGGTTTTAAGAAAATAAAAGCTTGCTTTGTCTTAAAAAGTACTGACATTTTAACAAAGATTGTAATTTCATAACAAACAGAAGTCAAGAACCTAAGATGAAAACTGTGGTCAATACTGGTTCAAGGTTGACAAACCAGTATTGGGATAATACAAAAAGGGTAATCATCAAAAAAATTTGTCAAAATACCCTCATTAAGAAAAACTATTAGGTTGTGGGTGTCCCAACATGAGTTTTCTAACAAGAACAGGTTTTATTACTGCTGTTAAGCACAGATAAGAAAAGACAGCAGTTCACAAATTTAGTACTATCAAAGGCCAGTAAGTACTACTAGCCTTTAAGTACTGTTAGACCATTTCTCAAAAAAGCACAAACTCGTGTTTCAATTAGGAAACTAATTTACCCAAGAATGGACAATGTAAGACCAAGAGGCTCATATTCACCTATCAAGAGGTCTTACTACACAAAACCATCATGTTTTTAGACCCAAAGACTTAAAACAAGATGTTTTAAGAATTTTTAGGTTCAAAATATGACTACTGCTGGGACAAGAGCAGTAGTTAATACTGGTAAGGGTAAGCTAGATACTGACCTTAAAAAGTCAAGGTGGGTTTGGAGGCCTAAGGGAAATTACTTGGATCATGTGTCCAAAGACAGTGGATCATTCATGCTCAAGAAGGTTGATTAATGTTGAACCTAAAATGGATTTCCAAATTTTGTAATGGCTTGGATCCCTAAAAGATACTAATTCTCTTACTTTTATGCAGGGCAATCCAGGGATCTTGTTTGCAAGATCAGGCAGTGGTGGATAGTGGTTGCTCTAGCCATATGACTGGCAACAAAGCTTATCTTTCAGACTATGAAGATACAATATATGCTTTATGGCTTTTGGAAGTGATGAGTAAAAAACAACTGATCTTAATACTAAAACAAGTGAGACTGTAGGTAAAACAAATGAAGTAAATACTCAAAAACCTAAGACAGTTTATAAATCAATTAACAGAGATAAAGTTATCATTGAGGATTGGAACTCAGATGATGAGGATGATGTGTCTGAAGTGCAAACAGTTAGTCCTGTTAAGACTAATGAGACTCAAACAGTTAAAACTAGAGTTGATAAAATTGGTCAAACTTCTCAGAAACAAGGAATTGGTTTTAAGAAAATAAAAGCCTGCTTTGTCTGTAAAAGTACTAACCATTTGATCAAAGATTGTACTTTTCATAACAGACATAGTCAAGAACCTAAGCTAAAAACTATGGTCAATACTGGTCTAAGGGTGGACAAACCAGTATGGGATAATACTAAAAGGGTTAATCATCAAAAATTTTCAAAATACCCTCATTTAAGAAAGACTTTTGTCCCATCAAGAGTACTAACAAGAACAGGTTTGATTACTCCTATTAAGCAAAATGAGAAAAGAGCAGTTCACAAAGTTAGTACTGCTAGGCCAGTTAGTACTGCTAGGCCAGTTAGTCTTGCTAGGCCTGTTAGTACTATTAGACCATTTGCTCCAAAAATAACACAAACTAGTGGTGCTATTAGACCAATTTACCTAAGAATGGACAATGTAAGACCAAGAGGCTCATATTCACCTATCAAGAGGTCTTACTACATAAAACCAGCTTTTAGACTCAAAGACTTAAAACAAGATGTTAAAACCTTTAGGGTTCAAAATATGACTACTGCTGGGACAAGAGCAGTAGTTAATACTAGTAAGGGTAAGATGGATACTGACCTTAAAAAGTCAAGGTGGGTTTGGAGGCCTAAGGGAAATTACTTGGATCATGTGTCCAAAGACAGTGGATCATTCATGCTCAAGAAGGTTGAGTATGTTGACCCAAAAGGGATTTCCAAGTCTGTAATGGCTTGGATCCCTAAGAGATACTAATTCTCTTACTTTTTGTGCAGGGCAATCCAGAGATCTTATTACAGGATCATGCAGTGGTGGATAGTGGTTGCTCTAGCCATATGACTGGCAACAAAGCTTATCTTTCAGACTATGAAGATTACAATAGAGGCTTTGTGGCTTTTGGAAGTGATCCAAAGGAGGTAAAATCACGGGTAAAGGTAAAATCAAAACTGATAATTTAGACTTTAATGATGTTTATTTTATAGATGAACTTAAGTTTAACCTTTTCTCTGTCTCACAAATGTGTGACAAGAAAAATAGTGTCCTTTTTACTGAGATTGAATGCCTTATCTTGTCTCCTAGAGTCAAGTTGTACTTAGAGCTCCTAGAAAGGATGATGTGTACAGCTTGGACTTAAAGAACATTGTTCCCTCTGGAGGTATAACTTGTTTATATGCAAATACAATAGCAGATGAGTCTAAATTATGGCACAGGAGATTAGGTTATGTGAATTTCAAAAATATAAACAAACTTGTTAAAGGTCACCTAGTTAGAGGTTTACCTTCAAAGGTTTTTGTGAATGACCACACTTGTGTTACCTGTAAAAAGGGTAAGCAACATAAGGCCTCCTGTAAGGCCAAGTTAGAAAAAATCATCAGAAAGCCCCTAGAATTACTTCATATGAACTTATTTGGACCTGTCTCTATAGAAAGTATTAACAAGAAAAGGTACTGCTTGGTTGTGACTGATGATTTCAGCAGATTTAGTTGGGTATTTTTCTTAGCTACCAAGGATGAAACATCTAAAATCTTTTATAATCTTATCATAGGGTTAGAAAACTAATTGAGTCATAATGTTAAAATCATTAGATGTGATAATGGGACAGAGTTTAAGAACCATGCTATGAATGAATTCTGTGCTAAGAAAGGAATCAAAAGGGAGTTTAATGTAGCTAGAACTCCACAGCAGAATGGTGTTGCAGAAAGGAAAAATAGGACCCTAATTGAGGCAGCTAGAACTATGTTAACTGACTCACTTTTACTTATCCCATTTTGGGCAGAGGTAGTTAATACTGCTTGCTATGTACTAAATAGGGTATTAGTAACCAAACCTCAAAATAAGATACCTTATGAACTATTAATAGGTAAATAACCTAGTATTAGTTTTATGAGACCTTTTGGGTGCCCCTTGACTATTTTGAATACCTTAGATTCCTTAGGCAAATTTGATAGGAAATCTGATGAAGGTTACTTGCTTGGATACTCTACCTCTAGTAAAGCCTTTAGAGTATATAACAAGAAGACCAAAATGGAAGAAGAGAATCTGCACATTAATTTTCTTGAAGATCAACCAAATGTGGCAGGAACTGGTCCTAATTGGATGTTTGATCTTGATTTTCTTACCAATTTAATGAATTATATTCCTTTTAGTGTAGAAAATCATGTTAATGTAGATGAAGGTACACCAGATTCTTATGTTGCAGGTTCATCAGGAAAAGATAAAGAACCTACTCAGGAATATATATTGCTTCTACTACACCCTCATAGGATAAGGATTCCAGTAGAAGATGTTGCTCCAGCTGCACATAAAAAACCTTCTGAAAGCTCTCCTAAAGACAATGATGTACAGGATTCAGAAGATGTTGCTGACAAGGAAGGACAACATCAAATGATAGAAGATGAACAAGTCTTGCATGATGAACTTGAGAAAATGATTGCTCAAGAAATGATTGCTAAAGCTCTAGATGATGCAACAAGACAAGCTTTTAAAGAAGAAAATAAGAATATTACATCTCAAAAGAGGGAGCTCAGGCTACCAGTTTTAACAAACTTAGTACTGGTAGGTCATCTGTTAGTACTGCTACCATGCCATATGTTAGTGCTGCTAGTACTCCCACAGGTGCAAATACTGGTGAATCATCATTTATCTATCTTGGAGTAAAAATACCTATTGATGCATCTACTCTCCCTAATGCTGATTTACCTATTGATCTAACTATACCTAATTTAGAAGATGATTCTAATGCATTTTCAAATGATGGCATATTCAATGGAGCCTATGATGATGAGACTATGGGTGCAGTGGCTGATTTCAACAATATAGATGCCACCATTAATGTCAGTCCTATTCCTACACTCAGAATTCATAAGGATCATCCAAAAGATCAAATTCTAGGAGATCCTAAGTCAGCAGTTCAAACAAGAGGAAAGATTCAAAAGGATTCTTCAGCATAACAAGAATTGGTGAGCTACATCTCCAAACAGAATAGAACTAATCACAAAGATCATTAGAACTATTTGTTAGCATGCTTTCTCTCCTAAGAAGAACCCAAGAATATATCACAAGCCTTACAAGATGAAAGATGGGTTGAAGCAATGCAAGAGGAATTGCTGCAGTTCAAAATACAGAAGGTTTGGATACTTGTTGATTTGCCATCTGGGAAAAAAAGGCATTGGCAAAAAGTGGGTCCTATCAAGAATAAAGGGATGAGAAGAAGTATTGTTGTGAAAAATAAAGCCAGCTTGTAGCACAAAGGTTTAGACAGGAAGGAATAGATTATGATGAGGTTTTTGCACCTGTTGCCAGGATAGAGGCAATCAGGTTATTTTTAGCCTTTGCATCATACATGGGATTTACTGTCTACCAAATGGATGTTAAAAGTGCATTTCTCTATGGTACTATTGAAGAGGAGGTGTATGTTCATCAACATCCAGGCTTTGTTGATGATGCTTATCCAAATAAAGTCTATAAGGTGATCAAAGCTCTTTATGGTCTTCATCAAGCCCTTAGAGCTTGGTATGAGACACTTTCTTCTTTTCTGATGGAGAATGAGTGACATTATTTATCAAGAAGAATAAGAGTGACATTATGTTAGTCCAAGTGTATGTGGATGACATTATTTTTGGCTCTACAAAGAAGTCTATGTGTACAGAGTTTGAAGACTGTATGCACAAAAGATTCCAAATGAGCTCCATGGGTGAACTTACTTTCTTTTTGGGACTTCAAGTGAAGCAACTACCCGATGGAATCTTTATTAGTCAGGACAAGTATATAGCTGACATCCTTAAGAAGTTTGATTTTTGGTCCATCAGAAAAGCTACTACTCCTATTGAGTATAATAAGCCATTGGTCGAGGATGAAGATGGTGAAAGTGTGGATGTACATGTCTACAGATCTATGATTGGTTCCCTGATGTATTTGATTGCATCAAGGCCAGACATCATGTTTGTTGTTTGTGCCTATGCTAGATTTCAAGTCACTCCAAAAGCTTCACATTTAAATGCAGTAAAAAGGATTTTTAGATACCTCAAACATCAACCCAAATTAGGTTTATGGTATCCTAGGGATTCACCTTTTGAACTAGAAGCTTTCTCAGACAGTGACTATGGAGGAGCCAGCCTTGACAGAAAATCAACAACAGGTGGCTGTCAATTTCTTGGTAGAAGATTGATATCTTGGCAATGCAAGAAGCAGACTATTGTGGCAAATTCTACTACTAAGGCAGAATATGTTGCAGCTGCTAACTGTTGTGGGCAAGTACTATGGATACAGAATCAGATGATGGATTATGGTTTTAATTTCATGAACACCAAAATCCATATTGATAATGAGAGCACCATATGTATAGTCAAGAATCCTGTCTATACACTAGACCAAACACAATAGATTTCGACATCACTTCATAGGAATTGCTATGAGAAAAGATTGATAGATGTTATCAAGATTCACACTGATGCTAATGTTGCAGACCTTCTCACCAAAGGATTTGATTGTCACAATATTTAATTTCTTGGTGGTTAACATGAAAGAATCAATCTATTGTTGCATTAGTTTTAGGATGCAAATCAGCAGTTACTTTGGTTGTAACTCGTTTGTGAAATATTTTAGTTGAGTACATAGTTTGAAATAAGATATGATTGGGATTCAATTCTATTCATTGGAATGAAGATTGAGGGCTACATGATATAGCCTGAATTTAGTTAGTGGCTGTCCTGTATGTGTTAATACAGGCCTAGCAAACACTTAGTACTAAAACGACGTAAGCCCAGACTTGTTAGTGCTGACACAAAAAGCACTTAACGATGTAAATGATTTTTTGGATTTAGGGTAAAAAGAGGTTGCTTTGATAGGTATTGGGAGGCTATAAATGTAGCTATCAAATTTTGTGCAGCCAGAAAGAAACAAAATTTAGCGCTGCCAGGTTAAAAATATGGTGCTTCCAGACAAATTTGGTACTAATGCACTATGCAAATTGGTGCTGTCAGACAAATTTGGTGCTGCCAGGCAAATTTGATGCTGACAGACAAATTTGGTGTTGTCAGGAAAATTTGATGCTGTTATGCAAATTTGGTGCTGTCAGGGAAAAGTTTGTGCTGTTTGTTACCGTTACTACTGTTAGCGAACATAACAGATTTTCCTTAATTAAATATAACCGTTGAGATATTTCCGCCAACAACTTGCTTATAGGGGTCTATGACTTGAAATTTTTTGATCTTTTCTTCTATAATACTCTTTCTTTAAGATAAAGACTCAAGTTTATTTAGTCGGTCATCTCAAAGACCCTAAAAGCACATCTTTATAAAATCTCAATTCCGTTTACCAATCACTCATACTCTCCCAATCGATCATATCCCACAACTCAGAATCCTTCTATTACAAGTTTCAAGTTGTGCTTAGAGCTCCTAGACAAAATGGTGTGTACAGTTTGGATTTAAAGAACATTGTTCCTTCTGGAGGTATAACTTGTTTATATGCAAATGCAACAACAAATGAGTCTAAATTGTGGCACATGAGATTAGGTCATGTGAATTTCAAAAATATAAACAAACTTGTTAAGGGACACCTAGTTAGAGGCCTACCTTCCAAAGTTTTTGTGAATGACCACACTTGTGTTGCCTGCAAGAAGGGTAAGCAACATAAGGCCTCCTGTAAGGCCAAGTTAGAAAGAACCATCAGAAAGCCCTTAGAATTACTTCATATGGACTTATTTGGACCTGTCTCAGTAGAAAGTATTAATAAGAAAAAGTACTGTTTGGTTGTGACTGATGATTTTAGCAGATTTAGTTGGGTATTTTTCTTAGCTACTAAGGATGAAACAAATGAGATCCTTTATAAATTTATCACAGGCTTAGAAAACCAATTGAACCATAAAGTTAAAATCATTAGAAGTGATCATAGGACAGAATTTAAGAACCATGCTATGAATGAATTATGTGCTAAGAAAGGGATAAAAAGGGAGTTTAGTGTGGCTAGAACTCCACAGCAAAATGGTGTTGCAGAAAGAAAAAATAGGACCCTAATTGAGGCTGCTAGAACTATGCTAGCAGACTCACTTTTACCTATCCCATTTTGGGCAAAGGCAGTAAACATTGCTTGTTATATACTGAATATGGTATTAGAGACTAAACCTCAAAATAAGACACCTTATGAACTATTAATAGGTAAACCACCTAGTATTAGTTTTATAAGACCGTTTGGGTGCCCCTTGACCATTTTGAACACCTTAGATCCCTTGGGCAAATTTGATGGGAAATCAGATGAAGGATATTTGTTGGGATACTCTACTACTAGTAAGGCTTTTAGAGTATACAACAAAAGAACCAAAAGAGTAGAAGAGAACATGCACATTGATTTCCTTGAAGATCAACCAAATGTGGCAGGAAGTGGTCCTGATTGGATGTTTGATCTTGATTTTCTAACAAATACAATGAATTATATTCATGTTAGTGTAGAAAATCAGGTTAATGTAGATGCAGGTACACAAGAACATTATGTTGCAGGTTCATCAGAAAAAGATAAGGAACCTACTCAGGAATACATACTGCTTCCACTACACCCTCATAGGCTAAGGATTTCAGTAGAAGATGTTGTTCAAGCTGCACAAGAAAAACCTTCTGAAAATTCTCCTAAGGACAATGATGCACAGGATTCAGAAGATGTTGCTGAAAAAGAAGAACAACATATGTTGACAGAACCTGAGCCAGCAAAGAAGATGACTAGAAGTGATTTTGATGCTGCTCAGATTGCAAGAGATGCAGAAATTACCAGACAGTTACAAGTAGAATTACAAGCAGAGGTGAAAAGGGAAAGACAGATGAAAGAAGAAGCATCTAAGGCTGCTATAGCTGAGAGCAAAGTTCTTGGCTGAAACAATTGTTGCTCAAAGAAAATTCAGAGCTGCATAAAGATCTGCTGAGATTAGAAGTAGACCACTAACTAAATCTCAATTAAAAAATTTAATGATGACATATCTGAAGAACATGGGTGGTTACAAACACTCTCAGCTGAAAGCAAAGTCATTTGAAGAAATCAAAAGTATGTATGAAAGACAGAAGAAGTTTGTTCAAGATTTTGTTCCTATTGGTTCTACTAAAGAAGAAGAATTGATAAAGAAGATGAATAAGAAGGCAACTGGTGAAGATACTTCAAA
>BQNB010150776.1:5041-15992 GCA_026074375.1 Tanacetum coccineum
CTTTAGTTAAAACGATTAACCCTAAACTATGGACAAATTACAAAACAAACCCTACGCTATGGCTTATTTTTGGCTTATTAAAAAGTGAAGTTAAGCAAAAACTTAAAACTACAAAGTTACTAAAGAGCTTATGCTAAACAACTTTAATAAAGGCACTCACTACTCTAATCCACTGAATAAGCTAGAAAATAAGCTTTTAGTTCTGTGTTACAGTAACTAAGCACTTGCTAGCTTTTTCAAACTTTAGCTTATAAATTGCTTATTTCTAAATGAAAAATAAAACTAAAAGATGCTATGAAAAGCTTATGATGTGTACTAAAGATATCTTAAAAGAAATAGGCTGCTAGTAAACAAAAATAGCAAGAAATTTGCTATTGAAAAGTTAAAGGTTCAGGCTTAAAGCTGTTATTAAGCTTTTCCTAATAAGCTAACTGACTTATTTCTAAATCTTAGAAGCTGAAAATTTAGCAATAAGCTAACCTAAGGTTATTTAGCAAACCTAGATAAAAGGATTTTCAAATTTACAACTAGAAATTAGAAATCAAGAGGAAATAAGCTATAAGTCTAGTTTGCTGCTATTCCACTTTTTCAAAAGAATTTAAGCTAGAATAAAAACTTGAAAATGAAACTTAAGAGATTATTTTTACTTAGCTAGTGGAGTACAATGAAACTGCTTGTTATAAGATTCTAACTCCTACTTATTAAGGCTTAAAAGGACTAGAAAAGTGCCTAGCAACAACAGCTTAAACTGTTGTTGCTGATGCAATTGGTAAGATCCTATGTGCAGACCAAATTTTGAAGTGAGAACTCTTTAATCCTTCTAACTACATGTATCTAAGTCTACATTAACTAAACTAGAACATTAGAAAGCTGTGAAACACTAGATCATAAAATCACTTGCACAAATAAACTGTCCTGGTGTTAAATCACTATTTTTAAACTATAAACTTTGAATTTCTAAAAACTAACTTCTGAAACCTGTTCTAAACTTGCTAAAATGACTAAATTCAACTATATAAGGTCTTTAGATACTAACTTGTTGACTTTAAAAAGTCAAACAAGCCTTTTCCAAACACTAGTTAACCTTGACTGTCAAAACTAAAGTACACTTAAAAACTATTTTAACAACTAAATCAGCTAAAATCTTTTATCTACTCAAACTAAACATAACCTACTTAAGCTATTTTAAAACTAAAACCTACAGGTTATGTGTAAAGATAAGCTAGTTACTCACCTAGCTTATTACTTATTTAATGACAGAATTGAAGATTATGAAAACTAGATGAATCCTAACTACAAAAGTTTAAAAACAAATGCATATTAAAACTAACTCAACAAGTCTAGACAGGATTAGGCACAAAGAAAACAAAGGAAATAAACTAATTGACTTAAGCTATGATTAAGCTAAAATGAATTTTATAAAGTGAAACCTGAATTTTTTGTTGTCTCAGCACTTAGCCACTCTATCTGAGTGAGTGGCTTAAAAATCAAAGCCTAATGGCACCTTGCCTCTAAACCTGAGCTATAAAGCTCAATAAGCTGTTAAAAGCTTATTCCTCCAACTAGCTTCCAAAACTTGATCAAACTAAACTCAAGTGATCATGATTGATTTAAATTGAATGAAATGAGTAAATGAATTACTAGAACAAAGTTTTGACTAAATTTGAGCTTATGAACAGGAATAAGCTCAAAAGAGCTTATTGAGAGCTTATTAGTGAAAACAGCTTAATTTTGAAATCAAATAACAAAGAAACTTTAAAACTGAATTTTATTACTCAAAGAAGTAAAGTACAAGCTAAAGGAACAAAGGTACAAGTGATTAAAGCTGAATTTTAAAAACTTAAAAGAAAATACGAAAAATTACAAACTGAAATTCAAACTAACTAACTCCCCCTAAATGAAACCTAATTATCCTATTTATAGAGAATTGAAGAAGAGAGGATGAGAGACACACACTCCTTCTTAGCCCTTGGATCATTTCCCCTTGATTTATGGCCGTTTGATTGTGATTGATGAGGTGTTAGAGCCAATAGGCTGTTGACACGTGGGCTAGGTGATGTGGAAGTGAGAAAAATACGAGGTTATGAGATGTAGAGGAGCGGGGAAGGAGATTTGGCAGGTTGGGTTTGTTGGGAAAATGGGCGGGAAATTCTGTTAGGAGGTGGTTAGGGCTTTAAACCGCGTTTTGTGTTTGAACTTTGAAGAATTGGCAATAGTAGTCCTTGTGTTTACATCTCCCAATTGTAGTATAAAAGAAATTTCATATTTGTCACTTTCGGCCCTTGTGATTTCTTTCTTCTTTTTTCCTCTTTACAAACAAACTCTCAACTTTTGCAACTTTGGACCCTTGTACTTCATGAATATCCAAAAGAACCCTTAAGCTTTGAAAACTTGACATAATTGATCCTTTGCTTTCATTTGGGTCTTTATTTCTTGTATCAGGCTGATCAGGCTTTGAGATTTTGGCTTTACGTCTTCACTCTTTTTCTTGTCTTCTCCGTTTCTTGTCGGTTTTTGATTGATTTTGCTTCTTTTTTGTCTTTTTTATCCTTTCCTGCACAATAGACACAAAAGCACACATTTTTCTATCCTTTTTGCATTTTCTTGGCTTTTATTTGGCAAAATCCCGGGCAATTTATATGTATAATTAAGCATTTATCAAAAGTCAAGTGTTCAAGTCTTTTACAAAGAAATGCTTAATCAATATCATCGTGTTTCAAGATCTTTCGTCAGCAACATTATGTTATTGAAATCTACATTCAAGACCAAGTTCGAAGATAAAGATTTCATACAAGATTTTTTAAAAGATTCAAAATGCTAAAAAAAGATCAAGTTAGCTTTTGAGAATGATGATTTGAGTTCGAGAGTGGAGTTGATACCTTCAGAGATAAAGAGATCTATCCTATTATATAAGGGAAGAAAATTATATCGGGAGAGATTTGCTACAAGGTCGTCCTCAACTTTCATAAAGTATTCTCAGCGTTTTCGAGCTTCAAAGAAAAAGAAAGTGACAGACTACTTCAGAATAAAGTGTTCAAAGCATAAGGAAGAAGTCGTCATCAAAAACATAATAAGAATAGTTTCCAAGTAGATCATTTAGGGGGAGAATGTTAGAAATAAAGAAATAATCTACTTGTAGCACTGTTAAAAGGTGCATGGACTAAATATGTTAAGTTAGGAAAGTTTAATAAAGATAGTTATCTAAGGGGTATAAATAGGTATTTATGCCATGGTTAATTGTAACAATTTCATTTAATCAAAAGGCAAGTTTAAGAAATTCTCTCTCTAAACACACACACTATTACACCTTGATCTACACACACTAATCATCAATCAAGATCTTTTATGCTTAATAGCCACTTTATTATTTCTAACCTCGGGCAATATCTTAAGTGAAGACCAATCTCGAACCGCATTGACCTTGGTTTCATCAACATTGATTCCCCTCACTTGGAAAGAACTCGCCCTCGAGTTCTCAATATTAAGGGCTTCATCCACCTCGAACACCTTCTCTCGACAAACATTATCTTCAATAGATTTGCGCTTTACATCCACTCGAAAACCTTCATATTTTTAATACATTTACCATACTCCCAACGATCAATCCATAACCCAAAACATCGAGTTGTGTGCTCCTTATCAGCGACCACCAAAATAAAAATAGCTTCTTTGTTTACCATTGAAAACTTAATGTGAATTTTGATAATCATCCTTAAAGTTAACCCAGAATCTAAATCACGAACGTTTAAATCATGAACGCATTTGAAATCCGTTTTTAGCTCACAATTAAAACCTTTCACATCTTCATCATCATTAATACCCATAATTTCTTCACAAGTCTTCAAAGTACCAACTTTATTCCTTGTTCCACACAATAAAGTTGAAATTTTATCATCATGTTGTTTATAACTTTGAAGGTCTTGGATTTTCTCAATGTGTTCATAAACAACCTTGGCCTTCATAATCTTTTCTTCAACTTTAATCTCGGGCTTTGGTAATTATGGTGTTACTTTGGGTGGAACCATAGCAATTCTTCTTCCTTCCCATGAGAAAAGGTAGAGATTCTTTTTTAAATCATACTTACCATTAACCTCACATCGCCAAGGTATTCCCAATAATATATGGCACTCATCAATATCATCCACAATACAAAGTACATCTACTTTATAAAACTTTCCTATGGTCACAGGAACCCTACAAACTTGGTAACCTTCAATTGGACAAATTTCCATTGGTAACTTTAGTAAATCTACCAATTTTCTTGAAACCAAATTATTTATGCTACAACCATCAATAATTAAAGAACATACCGAATTGTTGATAAGAATTTTCGAACGAAAAATCTTGGTTGTAGATACTCGATCCTCCTTCTTTTTTCCCATTCTTCAATCTCATGTTTTGAGAATGGTATTGGTTTCTTGCACAATTGCCTCCAAAACCGCCTATGGTTGGACGAATTCATCGACCTTCGTGTTTGCCACCCTCGCGATTCTTGTGGATTAATGCCCCACCTACGATCATAGAACGTAGTTCTTGTAGCATGGTGTAATACCTGTAAAGTTCTAACATGGATTTGGTAAAACCATGATCTATGTACTCTCCAGACCATACCTCACCAACAATATGGGTTTCTGAATCTTCTAAATCAGTCACCATCCATGATACTAACAAGCTCTAGATACCAATTAACGCGGAATGGAAACGTGCTATAAACCCTAAAAAAAACCCCCAAGGGGGGGGTTCAAGACGATCACAAAGGGGATAAAAAGACAAAAGTCTATGATTCTTATTGAATATTAACTATTGAATAAATAATAAACCCAATCCCAATATTTATAGGATAACTAAACTTGGGGAAAAAGATAACCATGATTTTCTAGAATAAACAAAATAAGGAAACAAAATAAAAGTCAATAATAAAAATATGGAAACCATATTTTATTATTAATAAAAGTCAATAATCAAAATATGGAAACCATATTTTGTTATTAATTTTTTGTTATCTTGCCACGCTCTAGGTGCTCCATATATTACGCTGGCAAACCTCATTAATCGAGTCCTCATCCACATTCTCTTGGTACAAGTCTGTAATACAACAAGAAAATTGGGTCAACAAAAGTCAACCATTCTCTACTATTGACAACCCTCTTTCTCCTGGTATAAGTCCTTGTGCACAAACAAGACATGTGGTCACCAAAAGTCAACCATTCTCGAGTATCGATAATCCTCTTTCTCCTGGTATAAGTTCTCATTCACAAACTAAACACGTGGTTAACAAAAGTCAAATATTTCAGAGTATTGATAATCCTCTTTCTCTTGGTATAAGTCCTCGCGCACAAACCAACTATGGGTGTTTTTTTACCGACGAGCTACTACTTGTGAGGCATTGTGGTGGTGGTGATGATGAATATTCTGATGGATCGAGGCTGTGGTCACCACCACAAGATCCGACCATCGAGGCTGTGGTAAACACACAATCTGTTTGGATTCAACTTTTGATTTAGGGCTTCGATTTGACTTTTGATTTTGATTTTCATTGTGTTCTTGATTTGGGGTTTTCGTTTGAATTTTGAATTTGATTTAGGATTTTGGTTTGAATGCCAATTAGGTTATGTATTTTAGTTTAAACTTTGATTTGATATTCAGGATGAAGATGAATTTGTGATAGGTTGTGTGAGATGAATATATCATGTTGATTGTGTGAACAAATCTGGGAGTTAAGACTCTATTCTTGACGTGTTTGTATTGAGATCTTGAAAGACTCCATTTTTGTTGTTGTTTATGTTCAGTTTATGATAAGATAAACAAAGAAAGTTAAAAATCATGGTAAAAGGATGGAAAAAGGGTTTATTTGACTTTATAATTACTAAAAAAATATATATCAAAAGTTAAAAAAATTATATATATGTGGAAATAATCGGCCTCCAAGTCAGCATTTGGAGGTCCATCAGAGTCATACTGATGACACAAATAGTAAAAAACAAAACATGTTTAATAAAATAGCAAGAAAAAAAGATGATTACACAAAATTAGAAAAAAAGGAAGTTTACTACATTTTTATACAATTTGCCCAAATGTAAACAAAGCAAGGACAAAATATGATAGAATGTAGAGTGAGATAAACCACTTTGTCCATGGTCCCTACATGTCTGAAAGTGCGGAGATGAGGTGTCTTTGTCAGTGAAAACATTGACTGATGACCATAAATGTATCCAAGTAAGAGATGTTAGAATTGCAACAACTAGATTTTTTCTAAAGAGGTCGCTACTATATGTTCTTCAAATCCAAATATCCCAATCAAGGCATTATAGGAACAATTGAAATGAAAATTTCATATTAACATCCTTCCTATAAAGTTTTCAGGGCAAAGAAAATTGCCATGAAGTAGATAAGAGGAGACCATCAACAACAGTATGCCATCCTAAGAGATTATGCTATGGAATTGTAAGAAAAAGACAAAGACACAATAGTGAAGATCCAAATGAAAACCAACACATATCTAACCCTGAGTTCAAGGGTTTTCAAAAGAATATATGTTTGTCTTGGTCCCCTAAAGCTGGATACAGAGCTTCAAAAAGAGAGTTGTTGTGGTTGGATGGATGTTTCATAAAAGGACCATTTACAGGCTAGATTTTGACAGCTGTTTTAGTTGACAACAACAAAATATATACTCTTGCCTATGCAATTGTTGAAGCTGAGTGTAAGAGTTTTTGGTTGTGGTTCTTAACAAACCTTGGTGAAGACCTTAATTTACAACAAAACTCAAACTACACTTTTAATTCAAACAGACAGAAGGTACAGTCAAATAATTTTACTATTTAGAAACATTTTTTTCCAATCCATTGCTTCTCATTAAGTATATGTTATTTGTATCAGGGTATTGTACAAGTTGTATCAAAGCTTTTTCCATCTGTTTAGCACAGACACTGTGTAAGACACATCTATGACAACATGAAACAGATTTACATAGGTAGAATTTACAAGTATTTTTCTTCGTAGGTGTCCATCAGCCACCACTGTGGCTCAGTTTAAGAAACTTATAGATGATCTGAAATGCTTCAACCCAAAGCTCATGAATGGCTTTAAAAGATACCACCTTCATCTTGGCAAGGTCACATTTTCAGGTATAACCTATAGCTTAATAATGTTACCCTCGAAAAGATAAATTACATTTTTTAGTTGAAACATAAAAAAGACGATATTGCCCTCACGTACGAGGCACGTGAGTCCAACCAACGAGCGAAAACCAACGACTGTTACTAACATGGATACAATTTGCATGGCAACAGTGGTCATAGGGACAATTTTGCGTAAAAAGCATAATGGGGTCGACTGAGTATGCGATTTTTGAACCGCACAAAAAGAGAGATGGACATGTTTTGCAGGTTTACCCATGTTATTTTACTCCCCTTCCGTTCCAAATTAATAGTTCATTGTTTTTTTTTTGGAATGTCCCAATTTTAATTGTCACACTAAAATAGATATCAAGTTTTCTATAATACTCTTATATGAAATTGGTTATTACAAACTTAAAGAAAGACTTTAATTAATAGTTAAGGGTAAAACTAGTCATCTACTAAAGAAGTAAAGAAAGTATAAACAGTAAGATAAATGTTACTTTCTTAAACTATTTTTTTTATCGGGGAACAAGAATATTTAGACGATAAGTAGTAATAAGGCATGACTTTTGAACACATAATCAAATCACGCACTTTTGTTGTCCACAAATTCAAAAATAAGCACAAAGATTGAATTACTTTTCTAAATCGGAGTTCCCTATCCCCCGATATACCATAATCACTCAATCTACTCAACACTTTGCCAAACCTAATGCCATCATTCACACAATATGGCCAACCAAAACCAATCCACAGAAGTTCTCAAAACACGATGTCATATTTTTCATAACCCCATCATACGCACCACAATGAACCAAGGATCATCTTTAACCAATGGATTTCTTACAACTTCACAACAATAACTTCAACGGCATATTCTTATCTATTTAAATACGTTTTGTATTTTAATGTATCATAATTTCAATATATTTAAAAAATATGTTTGTTTTAAAATAAAATAAAAAAAAAAAAAAAAAAAACCAAGACCCACATGTACCAATAAGTGCTAATGGTTTTTTTTTTTGGGAGGGTATTTTAGTTATTGGGGTGTTAATTGGAAGGTTGCTGAGATGACACTGGGGTGGAACACTAGTAAGTGTTATTGGTACCCATTGTTCCTAGCTCTCTAAGGCTGCTCCCATTGGTCACACCGGGTGACCTTACACCTCAGCGTCCACCATCACATTTACATCTCCTCACTATGATGAACCTCCATCTCACTTTTCACCCAATGGTCCACACCACCCTCGTCTTACATTAAAATATCAATTTATACAAATATGCTTCCACAAAATAACTCTACACAACACTCAGAACCCAAATATATAAGAATAATAACTATAGAACGAGTCCCACACTTTGTACACAAAAACCACCATGGTGATTGCATCTCACCGTTGACTTCGATTCGCATGTCCTCGACACGAGAGATTAGGTATAACCAAATAAGGTTGGCTCGTGAATTGGGGTCTCACGGTGTGACCTTGCTTCCCAGTGGGAGCAGCCTAATTGTGACCGCGAGTGACCGCGGTCACCCTTGCCATCTCAGCGTCAACTCAGTTAGACCAAATGCATGCATAACCAATTGCTCGTAGTAAGGTGACCGTAATAACGAAAAAACATATCTCACAAAAACAGATAAAAAACCACTCACACACAAGCACAATCAATTGTTTCGGTCGGCCAAGTGGACGCGTTTGGTATGGTTAAGGTAGGGAGGGGACACAGTCACAATAAGCGACCGATTGAAACACGCTGTCGCCATTTCGTTTAGTTTAATTATAGGAACACAGTTTAAATAACACTAGAGCGCATAGACGTCACATTAATTCATCAGACAAAAGAAATATGTGGACATTGACGGTTGAGATGATCATACAGGACAAAACAGCACTCACAACTAGGAGTTTATTATTGTTGTACCACGTACGTACTTGAAAGGTTGTTTTGACGTGTGGTGCTTTAGTAATACTTTGGCTTTACGGAGAAGTAAATGGACATGCAAATAACTTTCAAACAAAGTAGAACGTGCTCTCATAATTACGTGGAAACACTAATAAATGCACATATATTCAAGTAGGTACGCAACGAAAGTTTTAGATCTGTGCATAAGATGATTTAGAATGTATACAATGATAATCAACTTGAACTTAACAATTTAAACTCGTGGTGTTTGGCCTTGAATTGTTACATTCTAAATAAGTCGAATGATGTATTTAATGTTATCAACCACGTACATTCTAATGAACTAATTAGAATTTAAATGACCAACGATTAATAGTCATTGTGTATATATATGTGAACACAGTATAGGCTTTAAAAAATAGTATATCAACATTTTCAAACTTACTACTATCACGTAAGGCATCTAATGTCAAACTATGGACCATCTCCCCACATCTTCAATAGTTAACAACATTTTGAATTCAGAGCTACTCATACTTTTAGTCTGTTAGATCATTATATTAATGATGACATATGTTAACAACAAGAAGTCTACAAACTTTGAAGTTATTTACAAGTAGGGGTTGCACTCATTTGGTAGCATTGGACCACATGATTAAAACATGTAGGTAAGGAGAGTGTGTTAATCTGTTCATAATAAAGACTGAAAAATATAGAGGACGTGAGGCATATAGGATAGTGAAGGATCATATAAGTAGTCCACATTACATAATTAATCCATCAACATCCCCACCCTATACTATTTTTGTTTCATGTCACACTAGTTGTGTAACTAAGCTAAGAGATTTTGGCTTCGAAGCTATCATCAGTTCGATGTCGTTTAACCGCAAGAGCAAGAACCTAATCCAACCCCATCTAAATTCATTGTAGTCTGAGTCTTCGTAGTTTTTAATGTTGTTCTGATAAGATTTAGTAAGTTTTAGGGTAGTTACGTTGTGGCATTTTTTGGTATCATTTAATATTGTTGTAATCTCTACCATCCTACTAGTTCTATGTTCGAGTGTGGGCCAAAATGAGACGAGTTAGTTCTTGGATGATATAATCCTACTAGTTCTATGTTCAAGTGTGGGCCAAAATGAGACGAGTTAGTTTTTGGATGATATAATAAGTTGTTGAGGTATTTTTATAGATTAAAGATTATCAATGATGAAAAATTATTATATGGTACGTATTGAAGGGTGGATATTGTCGACCGTTTGGATTTCCACGTTCGGTAAGGACTTCAAGGCGTGACCGGATTCATGAGCAGATGTAACACTCACGATTACTATTGAGAGTTTAGTGTCTATTCCAAGGAGAGAATAGAAGGTTGTATCCAAGTTAGTCCGGCCATTTCAAGAAAATGGTCTTGTAATTATTGAGCTAGTCGCACTATTAAGGTGAAAAGTTCTTCCATAAACGACCGTGTTTCACCCTCAAACGGCGTCGTGTGGTCATTGAAAAGTCTTTAGCGGTCCATCCAAGTATGAAACAACGTCTTTTTGGCAAGCCCAAAACTTGGTTGTTTGCTCCGCTATTGTATAAAAGGGTAATATTGGAGTTCGATACTTTAATTCTAACGACTTCTCGGTTAGTAACGAATGCATGTGCGTGTAAGGCTCAGAAATAGGTTTTAATAGAGTAGTAACAATGAACGAGTCGAATATATGCTTTTGCATTGTCGACGGACCTCAAATGCTAAGTATTGTATCTAAAATCATGGCTTTTAAACCAATATCTTTTGAACGTATGGTTGCTTGGATACTTTTTATCATATAGTAAAAGGATAAACGTCTTTTATAACTATGATTTTTGATCTTTTAGCTGCTTAATTCACTGGATTTGAACCTGAATGCCAATTGAAACTGTTTTCACACATAAATTATTGA
>BQNB010150777.1:0-12724 GCA_026074375.1 Tanacetum coccineum
TTTACCTTTAATAAATATTTATAAAAATTTCATTATAGAATCTGTATGTACCAAAAAAGAAAAGGAAAACAACTACTACATCCGTCCCAAAATTATTGTCCACTATTCCATTTTGGGTTGTCTTCCAAAATAATTGTCCACTTCCAAAAATAGATAGGGAATTTAGTTTGAGTTTATCATATTACCCTCACTTGAGGTTATTATTACAAACATTAAAGAAGTTTTAAATTAATTAGCTAAGGGTAAAACTGTCATTTTGTTAAAAAGTATGAAAGAGAAAGCAGTAATAAATGCACTTTAGTGTTTCTTGTTCGTGGACAATAATTTTGAGACGAAAAGAGTATAACAACTTCTATATAATGTTGCTGCATGAAGATGCTACAAGTGATGTGGGTTACAAACGCAAACAAACCTTAGACCGGACACAATATAATGGTCACAACTCTACTCACTTTCAACTCTACAATGATCACCACTTCTCTCGTCACCAAACACATTTTTTTCACCAACTTAATTAAAGACTAAATAAAACTTTTGTACATAAATTTAAAACATTGCATTGATAATTAAAAACTTGAATGTACAAAATAAAAAAAAATGATTTTTCTAACTTGTATCATAAAAGCACATTATAGAGCATTAAATGCTATAAGATTCTTCGGTCATCCGGACCCACAGCCTACGTGTCACGATTTGAAATGCCATCAACCACAACCAATGACTGGTCCCAATATTCTTCCGCATCAGGTCCCACAGTCCCGCATGCCACAATGTGAGAGGTTAACACTAAGATTCTTGTAGCATTTAATGCGCTTTAACATGTGCCCCTAGGGCACAAGTTAGAAAAAGCCATAAAAAACATAAACTAATAATATGGTACATTTCATCTCTCGTTTCATCTGCATTACCCTTTCGAGGTGGAATCTACTCAAATGCTAAGTAGGGCTCATATAGAAGATTTCTTCTTTTTTGTTGTTGTTTACTAAATTGGATGTCCAACATTTGTTGCTTTAGTTCGGGCTTCTTATTTTGGACTTCCATCTCCATGTTGATATTCTTTAGTTGCATTTTTATCTCCATCATTTTGATCTCCTAAAAGGCAGCGCGGTCATATTTCTTCATTGACACCGGTTTGACTTACGTATTCGGCGACGATCAACCTAGCTAACGCTTCGTCACTGTGAGCCGCTGCCGATGCCGATGGAATGGATGATGCCGTCGCTTTCTTTTTCGCTCTGTCCCTGCCCATAAGTCATCGAACTTCATACACCTCCTCTTCCTGCTCGTCTCAAGCCTCCACATTGAGATTAAGACCCCGATAATTTATATCTCTTGAACTTTTCCTGTCCGTGTTCTTACAATCTGAGAAGTTCCACCTGCTTTTATTAATGACAATCTTTTACAACTTCCCACACATGAAGAAATGTAAAAGGTGCTCCATACTGAACACGATATTCGTCAAGTGCCTTTTGGTTGTAGTCCTTGTCGGCTCTACTCTGCGCTCTTCGAGTGACGTTATGACACACTCCACAAAATTGAGTCATTTTAGGACGCAGATTCTTCCATTTCCCGTTAAATAGTTCGAACACCGACTACCTTCATTTGATTCTCAACGTATTTTAAAACCTTCAGCGAGAACCCGCTTTCCTTTCTCGTATTATCAACGACGCTATCTTCGGATATACGAACCCAACTCACAATGCAATTTCTTCTGCAGTTGTCCATGGAATGCATCGGGTTTCCTCTTTTTGGGTCGTCCTCTTTTGACGTCTTTTTGATGATTTCTTCCTTAAGACCGGGACTTATTCGACGTCCTCCTCGTCATCAATGGTAGGCATAGTTCAAATTGAGGTGAGTACATTGGAAAATCATCAAAATTAAATGGATTAACCGGAGATATAGGTGAAAGTTGTGATGAAGAACCGTTGTAAGGAACTGCGAGTATTTGGATCGTAAATTTGTGGGTTTTGGTATTGCGGGTTTTGGAATTATGGTTGATACATATTTTGTTGTGGAGCGACGGATGGTGGGTTTTCATATTGTTGGTTTCCGTAGGAAACGTAGGGCTCAAAAGTTTATCGGTGAAGTAAGACCGAGATGGAAATTTGAAATGGGTCTTTCTGCGTTTTGTTGTCGACGTTTTGGGGTTTTAGTTTTTGGAGTGTTTTGCTGAGACATTTTGTACAAGATGATAACGATAGAATGATAGTAAACAGACGTAGAAGTTGTGTTTAAAAATGTTGAAGTTTGAAAGTATTTATAGATAATAAAATGGTAATAGGGTAATTTTTTATATATATGTGAATTGGTGACCGTTTGGTGGGGCCCCACAAAAGAAAAAAATTACTCGTTGCCTCTTTTTTGCCTCGGTACATGAAAGGTGAGAGGGCTCACCACTTCCTTCCCGTTTTGCTTGGCTCGCGCAAAAGGGGAGTTGGGTGGAGTGGGGGTGGCGTGTGACATGGTGAAGTGGGTGTGAGACCTCACTCGCCATTGCGTCCGATCTTAAATAAATATAACGTATATCGTTCTTATGGGCATGATAAAACCTTAAGCCTGTTAGTCAGGGACGAAGCCAGTGTGCCCCCGGGGGGGGGGGGGGGTTAGTCATGGACGGAGCCAGTGTGCCGGGGGGATGGGGGGCTGAAGGGTGCTCGGCCACCCGTGGCGGATCTACCTTATAAGAAGGTGGTACCCAGGAACAACCTTAGAGATTGAAGCCTTGTATAAGGTATGTAAAAGAAGAAAGACAAGAATCTCAATAATCATAGTACGAGTAGAAAAGAAAACATAGAAACTGAGATTTTTGTTTCAATGGAGGTTTGTGAACTTTGTTTTTTTGGAGGAAGATGATGTGAAAAACAAAACAAAATTAGTCCCTTTCTAAAGAAGAAACAGAGTTTTTGGTGTTGGTCATGTACTTTTATTAGGAAGTTCTATTTCTACCCATTCAGTTTATAATTTATCAATTTAGTTTTGCTTAAAATATTAGTATGACTTAACCTTTTTCATAAAAAAACCATTACATTTGTTTGTATTTTGATTGAACCATTTTCGCTACCATTGCCGCCAACTTTTGCCTTTTTTCATTTTCTCAAGAGTAAACTGCAAAAAATCCTTGTGGTTGGTCAAATGTGGCACTAATCATTCCTGTTAAAAACTCATTGGGCAAAGTTATGTCATCCATGAGACGGTAATGTGTTGACGCTTTACATCCCTAGAGGGATGATTTTTTGCAAAACTTTTTGCAAAATTCATCCTCAATAAGATGATTTTTATCGAACATTATGCCTCTCAGGGATGATGTTTACCAATAGTTTCTGACAGGGTTGATTAGTGTCACATTTGACAAACCACAAGGATGGTTTTTGCAGTTTACTCTTTTCTCAACTAATCAAGTAAATGTGTGTTACTATCGATAAAATATTAGTGAAATCGTACGTTTCAAAATTCAATTCAACTTCTAAACCAAAAAACTGTATGTTACAACCGAAAAAAATTAAGCCCCCTTAATAAATTCGAGGCTCCGTCTCTATCGTTAGTTACTAGGTTTTTTCAAAGTATTGTGTTTTTATTTATTCGTTTTTTGTGTAATCACTTGCATTCTCTTGAGTTATCCATTCAATTAATTATGTTCTTGCATTCTTTTAAGAGGTAAAACACATATTATGAAATACTTAATATTTTTAGTGTATCATTATGAACCATCTAGTATTTTTAATATCATTGTTAACCACCAAAACCCCTAGTAGCCAGTGATATCCCCTTGTTACCGGTTTGACTGGTCGTCTTGACATTTCTAAATTACACGTCACTAATTATAGATACCACGTCATTTATTCATTCCACCTTTGCATTCCACTAACCCATTTCTTTATAAAAAACGATTTATAACCGGTAGGATTCGTACCAATCATCTTTTGTTCGCACAAAATTCTGTCTAAAAACCCTAATTTACTGATGTGTTAACCATTGTTGGAATCAGTTTATTTAAGGTAAAATTATGGTTTGTAATGTATAGATTTATTAATTTCGTGCAAAACCCCTAATTTTTGTTACGTTATACTTTTTGATTTGTTTTTGAACAGGGAACAGATGGTGGAAAGATTATATTGTGCCGTTGCCAGTTTTACTAGTGCTACCTTTATCATGATGTATTTGTTGTCAACCTTTTGGATGTATATTCCATTTTAATAGTAGGGTCAGGTGAAGTTTAGCTTTTCGGTATGTCATTCAAGGATTTTTTTGCTACCATTAGAAGGTTAGTTATTGTCAGTCCAACTAGTACGTATTACAAACTCCCTAGTGATCCACTCACTGCTTTGAATTTGCTAAAAAATGATGAGGGTATTTGGAAAGTTTGTGCGAAAGCTTGTTATAAGAAAACAACTTAAGATTGACTTTTGTTTTCAGAGCACAATGGCATAGGCATTATGGAATATGATTCATGGAGGGACCTACATCCAAAGTAACTGTTTGGTCTGTTAGACTCTAGACTCAGATGCGTGAGGACACATGTACCATTAGGATGATGTAGCTCATGTGTGGTTCGAGCAATTTGAATCATGAACAATGTGGGTATGTAAACATACCTAGGATGACCACATATGACCCATGGTAAACAAACTGGTAGGAAATGGTACTTTTATTGGACATACTGACATCCAAAACCCTAATTTACAAGGTAGATTTTTATTAGAGGTTGAGGATCCTAATGATGAGCAGGTAGAATCTAAGTTTAAAGCCAAACATGAGGTGTCTTATCATTCTTTCAATCCTGACACATCTTGAAATGAGTGCAAACCAGTTTTAGGAATGAGGATTGAAAGCCCACAACAGTTGAAGTTTATGCTTGCCAATTATGGTGTGCAGCATGGTTATTAATTGTGGTACATGCAGAATGACCATAATAAGCTTTTAGCGTTTTATGGTAGGGATGTCAGTTAAGGTAAGTGTGATGGTTTAAAAGGTAAGAAACCCAAAATAGTTGATGATGATGAATGTGAGACTAGAAAACAAGGTAGTAAGAAGGGTGATGGTAGGAAAGCAGTGAGTGTGACCCTCAGCAAGGCTGTTAAGCAAAGATGGAATAAAAAGAAGAAAACTAAGACGTGTGTAAGGGTTTCTCCTAAAACAAGGACATATCCGTTTAGGTTGTGGGCCACATGGATGAGTACTGAGAGATCATTCTAAATTAAGAGTTTATACCCTGACCACAAGTGTTGAATAGTGTTGCAGAAACTATTCAATGGGGGCATTGGCTAGTTATAAATGGATAACACAACACTATGCTAGGGACATCATTCAGAACCCAAATATGAGCATTAGATTCATGAAAAATAACTTAAGGGAATTGTTTTGATAGATGTCAGTTTGGGTCAATGCAAGAGGGCAAAGCAGTGTGCATTGTTTAATCATGAAGGAGGTTTAGTAGACCACTATAGTAAGCTATGGCAGTATAGGCAAGCAATTTTTAACACAAATCGAGGCTATACATATGTATTAGAGATTGAAGTGAATGATGAGGATGGGAAAGTTTACTTTAGCAGGTTTTATGTTTGTTTTCATGGTGTCAAACAAGGATGGCTTGAAGGTTGTCGGAAGATTATTGGTTTGGATGGTTGTTTTTTGACCCATACGTGCAAGGGGCAACTTTTAACTGCAATGGGCAGAGATGCAAACAACCAGATATTCCCAATAGCGTGGGCTGTCATTGGAGTTGAAAACAATGTCAATCGGAGTTGGTTTTTATCATTGATTAGGGATGACATGAATATGGGAGATGGATGAGGCATTAGTATAATATCAGATGGACATAAGGTATGTATAAAACTTTAATATATTCCAATTCTGTTAATATTCTTACCACCTTATTACCCTTATTCTAACTACTTGCCTTGCTCATTATTGGTAGGGATTGCTTCAAGCTGTTGCAGATTGGTTACCCAATGCTGAGCACATAGAGTGTGCCAGGCGCATTTATGCCAATTTCAAGAAGAGATGGAGTGGGCTACAGTTTAAGAGGCTTTTTTGGGGTGTTGTTGCAACATCATGGAGTCAGTCTTTCTGCAAAAATTAAAAGAATCAAGTTGTTAAGAGAGAAGAAGGCACATGAAGGTTGGTGGAAAAGTGCTACTGAAGTTGACTTCATCGTAGAGTATCTGAGTGGGATTGTGTGAGTGAGTCATAGAGAAGATCTTGAGTCGCCAGATGCGCTGGCAGTGTAAAGTAGTGGCCGCTTTCTATACTATACTGCTGTAAATATCGAATGGAGCTGTGTGTGTAGATAGATGCTGATCGTCAGGAGTCCAGACTCATACCTGAGTCTCGTAATAGTGTCGCACATCTCGCGGCTAGTAAGCGATACCCACACATAAATCCTCACCACCAACCTCTGTGTGGAGAGACATGAACAAACCGCGCCGCGCCGCGTCTCCCCTCAATGGCTCATCTAGGACGTCGTGTTCTTCCGCCCTTCAGATAACCAAGATAGCCTCTTTGAAATCCAGCGATAAATCCCACTATACACTACCATCAGTTAGAAGATGATGGACATACTTATACAAGGATTCAGAGGCATATGATATACTTTTTCGCCTTTATTTACTTTTGATATTTATGATTCAAAACTTAAACTCACTTTACTGGTTTCACTGCATGGTTAGTTTTTCCAAGTGGTTATAGAGAGGTAGAGGTGAGGAAGGAAGATCAATCTTTTGGTGTTAACCTACACCAAATGAAATGTGTCTGCAACATGTAGCAGTTAAGTGGGATATCTTGTGTTCATGCAATGGCTGGGTATATGCACATGAAGATGAGTCCATATTTTGGAGTTGCTGAATGGTATTCTCAATCTAAGTGGTATGAAGCCTATTAGTTTTCAATCAAACCTGTTTATCAATCAAAGTTGTGAAAACTAACTAGGCAACCACCACCATTACCTCCTTGTCAGAGTGAGAAGATGCTTGGCGTTGGGCTAGAAAAAGAAGAATTAGGGACATCAACAGAAGTTTGATGACATGTACTCTCCTTAGGGTGGGTAGAGTTATGCATTGCCACAAGTGTTGGGAAAACAGACACAACAAGAAAACATGCCCTAATCAAGAAAGACCAAAACCTGCCTATTTAAGTTCAAAAGGTATTGTGTTTCAGGAGGCCCCATCAAGCAGCATGCCACCTCCTACTGCTACACCATCTACTTTAAACACTATGCCACCACCTCCTACACCATCTTCTTCAAACACTATGCCACCACCATCAGGTTCTAATATTATGCCACCACCACCTGGTTCTAACACTATGCCACCACCTCCTACACCATCTGGTTCAAACACTATGACATCACATGCTACACCTTGTTCAAACACTAGTGCAGGTTCTAACACTATGCCATCTGCTTTAACAGGAACAAACAAAGGCAAGTGTCTTTTGAATCCTAAAAAAGAGGCAGGCATGCCAAAAGTAGTGCTTCTAGCAGCAGAGTTGGTTCTAGGGGTGGTGCAACCAGCAGAGGTGGTTCTAGAGGTGGTTCTAGGGGTGGTTCTAAGGGTGGTGCAAGAAAAAGAGGTAGAGGTTCAAGCAAAAGAGGTAGAGGTTCTAACACTATACCATTCCAAGGTTTAAGGGATGAAGCATCAAATGAGGTAATGTACCAACTTATACTATTTTCACTTTTTAACAAATTTATGCAACTGCTATGAATTTTAAGGGGTATTTGGATAATGACTAACCAAATATTCACTTATCTAGGAACATGAATTCAACATGGATATGGAGGCTGTGTCTGAAATAGAAAAAGAACAAATGGCAATTGATGAGGATGACCAGTGGTTTTGGGAGGAGTGTGTTAGGGAATTTGATCATGTAGAAGAACATAGGGCTTAAGAGAAAGGTATGCCAGAAGATGTAGCTGCTGGAAAACAACCCATGATTGAAGATGAGCCATTACAAGGTGGAGAAGACTTACCCACACAAGAAAGCACAATTAAAGCCAACCCAAAACCTACCAGATCCAAGGAATCCAAGGCAGCTGAAGTTCTAAATCAATGAAAGAATCTTCAATCAAAAAATGAAAAACAACAAGTTTGATGAGCATGGTACTGGATCTACTCCAGATAAGGCATTTGATGTTGAATGATGCTGTTTTATTTATGTATTTGAACATTTCAGTCTCTGTAGACGTGGATGAACAAATACTATCTTTTGTAATCTGGGTTAAACAATAGATAGATAGGGTTTGCAACCAATGGTTGGTTGCATATTTTGTAAGACAAATACTCTATTTTGTACCCTACCATGTGGTACCTAGAATATATGCAGATGACTTATTTAATTTTCCCTCTTGTTTTTACCCATTTTTTAACTTTGGTAATTGAGTTTCTTGTCTGCAATTAAATTGCCTTTATGTTAAAGTGCAATCAAACAATAGCGTGAGACAACTTATTTTGTTGTCTATATATTTGGATTTAGTGTTTATTCGTGTAGTGCTTGTTTGATCTTGAAACCATTAAACATTGTATTGGATGAGTGTTGTATGATCTTGAACCAATAAACCACATACAGTTGACCATACAATTAAAAAACACACAGCAATAAACTATTAAAATTTGTACAAAACTGCCATTGTAGTGGCTTTCATTAACAGCTTACAAGAAGCTGTGAAAATCATCATTCATTACAACATAAACCAGTTAACTAAAAACCAAACTACAGAGAACATAGCCTACAAACTACATCTTCATCACCATAAACACTACCACCATGCAAGCAATCATGATCTTCATAAACCTGCAACTTTTTTTGCTTTGTTCAAACTTTGAAACCAACCCATCATGCTCAACTTGAAACCTTTCCAACTGATCTTGATCGCAAACCTGTAGCTGTCCCCCCCGCAATTACAACTACTGTTACAATCCCAGGAGTTTCGGCCTCGGATATTCTGCTAACAATAGTGGTCCTAACACATTCTGATACTTATACCTTGTGGTCTGTATATTCAGGGTTTTCAATACAACAGAAGGCATAACTTTTTTCACTCCGTGCAATCGAATAGAAGGTTTAAAGAGTTAAAAACACCATATCAGCAAGCAATCATAACTGCGACAGTTTAAGGAAAATAAGAAAATTTAAAACACATATCAGCAAGCAATCATCTACCTGTCGTACTTAGAATAAAATTAACAAAATTTACTTTACATTTTGTAATTGGACAGTTAGAAATCGCATCCATCATAGCATGGTTCAAATCTGTCAATGGACTTTACCGTTTTCCAAAAGGAAATCAATTTACAATGAGTGGTCAATCTTCGAGTGGAGTGGCTAATGATGAGGACATTTGCAATTTAATCTGGAAAAGAAGCAGTGATTTATTTTTGGTTTTGAGTCACAAAAGTATGGTTCTAAAAAAAGGGTCGAAAATGGTGACAATGATGTTGAAAATGTGTTATAAAAGTAACCGGCGTCAAAAAAAAGGGTTAGAATATGGGACAACCCATCAAACATATCGGATTACTAGCGGCGGCACGTGGGAAAAAAAATTAAAAATAAAAATTGACGTGGCATGATAAACGGTATAGCCGGTTTGGTGGTTAACAAGGTATTAAAAATACTAAATGGTTCTTATGAGCAAGGGCGTCTCAGGATTTTGAGGGCCCGTCTGCCTTCACTATAAAGAGGTCATTTAAACACACACGCAAAATCATGAATGTTGGAGTGAGCTGAACTTATTTGACTGAAACCTTCTTGGTGTGCCGGTATATATTATTGATTAGTTTCTTGTAATTTTGGGACCATCGTCAACCACTGTGTGGTCCCTGGGATTGGCAGCCATCTTCGGTCATACAATAAGAAAAAAAAAGTTCAATACACACAATAACAAAAAGTGACAAGTATGATACATTTTCAAGTAATTATCCTTTAATGAGAAACTCACGTTCTTTTTATATGTAATCGCTTGCATTCTCTTAATGAGACACTCGCATTCTTTATAGAATAAACTGGAAAATACATTTATTTGGTTTGTCAATTTTCACACTAAACATCTCTTTCAAAAACTTTTGGCAATTTACATCCCTCCTTTAAGAATAGTCAAGCAAGTTACATCCCTCAGAACTAACGGTGTAATTTTTTCTCCATTGTCTACCAGAAGTCAAACACTCTTATTGGTAAGATCTCCCAAACACCTCTTTTATTCATTTTATCTTCTCGTTTTCACCACTTCCCGTCACCACCTCTCATCACCACCATCATCATCTTTCACCACCTCTAAGACCCATCATCATTATCTTTTTCTCACCGACTTCGCCACTACAATATACCCCAGTCTATCAACAATGAATTACTCAAAACCATCACAAAATATGTAAACTAATCATCATCTTCCTCTTACCACCTCCATTACTACCATCCGCCCACCTTCGATCTGTGGTGGCCAAATGTGTGACCAACGCCATCCATGTGATCTGTAGTATCCGAATAATTAAACGACCACCACATTTGTAATATCCTACCAAAATGTATCTAATGTTTGATACATATTTATGGCCCAAGATTATCAATCCAACACATAGCAACGACTCGCCTTGTTTCAAACTTATTATTTTAAGGTAAAAAACACTGTTTAAAAAATGTGAGACCACTACACTCCTCAATCAATCAAATATCATCCTCGCTCGTTAAATTCTCTTTTGATAATGTATATACTAATTTTGGACTATACATATTTCATATCACTCTTCTTGTCCATGCAAATACTTGATATTTGCGTATGAGTAATGATAAATAAGCTTATTAAATCGATCTAAAATAGACGTACACCTTTTACATTTGTACCAAAAGCTTTTTCTTTTCTTCTCATATTTACTAAGAGCTCACGGTACAGTGAAAAAAATGTGGCGTTTTGGGCGAAAACGCCACACCCACAACAGATGTGACGTTTTTGTGTCTGGTATAGCCAGCTCAAATGTTCCTGGAAAACGCCACACGAAAACGCGAGACATTGTACCGTGTCTTGTGTTTTCGTGCATTAAATTTTTTTTTTTGAAATTTGAAATTTGTAGTTGGAAGGCAACGGCTAGAAAAATTTAAAGCTCCCAAAGTAGCCGTTTTTTTTTGCTCCATTTTAACCCATTTTAACACTATAAAAACCTAATACATCTACTACTTTATACGATACTTTCTTTATAAACTTCTATCTTTTTATACCATCACTTCCAATTTTATAAAACTTCACCAAAATGAATCCTAACCAATGAATAAACAACTACTTCAACGACCTACAAATACCGAATACGCAATTACCCAATTCTTCCTCTTCGTCTAATCCAAATACTCCATCATCCTCAAACTCCATCACCTCTAATACCAATCAAATTCCGACATGCCCCAACATCCCAAACCCATTCGCCAACTTCCAAATCCCATCTCAAAACCCATTCATCAATTGTACTCCCGATCAATTTTCTATATGGTTATCACAAACGCAATCTTCTCAACAATTCCAACAATCACAACAAACCCAACAATCCCAACAATATCCCCAACATTCGTCTCAAGTACCACAATAATCGAATGAACCCGACAAGGGCGGCCCGTCCCACAATCACTCCGAAAAATGGGAGTGACCAAGCGAGAGATACTTTTTGGTACAAAATTCTCGACATATACAACGAGCGGGCAGAGCAAAATGGTTGGAAGGTGCGAAACAAAAATATGTTGACGGGTAAGTGGACGCCGATGAATCGCGATGTACAAAAGTTTAACTCGATTTACGACCAACCCAAACTTCTAAGTGGCGAAAATGAAGAAAATATGTTTGCCCGGGTACTAATTTTTTTTAAAGATCAAAACGGAAGAGAATTTACACATATGAGTGCTTGGTTTTTTTTAGAGATAAATACAAATGGCAAAACCCCGAGTCTACGCAAGCAAGAAGAACCCGAGGGCGGGTAACCAGACAAGAGTCGGAAATATTTGGAGACGATGCTATCCCGCGTCCATCCGGGGCTCCTCGAAAATAAAAAACTCAACGTTCTACAAGCTCAACATCCGCCACTTCCGGTTCACAAAAAGAGCAATTTACCGTGTTGATGCAACATCAAATAAATTTGGATCGTGAAGCGAAAAAAGATCACAATGAGCGCGAGCTAGCTGTGAGACTTGCGGTTTGTGAAATTTAAAAAAAAACGAAGAATTGAAGATACTAACTTTCGACACTACGGGGATGAGTTCGGAGGACGCGGCGAAGACCGAGGAGTTGAAAGCCGCGACCCGAGCGAGATATTTTAATTTAAAATTGTTGTCGTATTTTATTTAAGTTTATGTATTTTTATTTATTTAAGTTTTCGCACTTTTTTTTATTTAAGTTTATGTAATATTTTTTTTTATTTTAATGAAATTTTAATTTTAATTTTTTATAGGTTTTTTTTATATAAATGAAAAAAAGTAAGAAAAAGTGGGGTCCCCATAACACCAGAAATTGTGGTGTTAACCAGGAAGCCTGTTTTTGGTGTTACGAGATGTTTTGGTGTTATGAAAAAAAGTGGTGATGTGACATCACTTTTGCACGACGGCTACCTTGTGCTCTAATCATTTTTGAATTATACCAATCATATTTGTAACTTCGTTAGATTAATACCTTATTGGACGATGCCAAAAGTTCAATATAGACCCAACATTTGTCATAGACCCAATGAACCAATCATAGCCACTTATTTTTTCATCAAAA
>BQNB010150779.1:0-15991 GCA_026074375.1 Tanacetum coccineum
TTTCTTATACTATGTGCCTTTGCCCTTTGACGGTGTGTGCTTTTTGTCTATGCCTGCTTGTTTGGTCCTTTGCTTCGCTTGTTTGATGTTGATTTATGTGCCCGTTTTCGTTGCTCTTTCTTGTGGTATGTTGTGATGCTCTGTCGCTTGTCGAAGGTCTTTCTGGAAGCAGTCCCTCTATCCTCGGGTAGGGGAGTGACTGTCTACATCTCACCTCTCCCATACCTCACTTCTGCGGGATTTGGTAATGTTGTTGTTGTTGTTGATTATTTAAGTTAACAAATCCTAAAAATTTTGAATGATGCAAGCATGAGGAAGCTCATCGATCATTGTGCTAAACGAGTGTGAAAGAAATATGCAAATGTACAACTTTTGATAAGGAAAATGCTAAATTTTGTAATACCGACTTGATCATTAATACAATGATATGATTAATTATGCTGACAACTTGATCATTTAAAAACCAAACTAAAATAATATAATTAGACAAGTATTAGTTGACATTTAAGATCATGCTAGCAGGTATCGCTATTCACGCAATTGAATAGATTTATTGTATTGAGAAAAGAGAAATAATAGAATCACAAAAGAAATTTCACAAAAATTCATACAAAATGATGTGTGAATTAAATTTGTGGATACATTTAAGAGAGAGAATTAAAAGTGACTTTGAAAATGCCAATAACTATGTGACATATCATTTTGTAAGAATTTTTGTGGAAGGTTTTTTGTGGCTCTATCATTTCTCGAAAAGAGAAAATACCAGTACTAATAAAAAGTCTACATAACAATAGGAATAAATCAACCCTTAAGCAGGGACGGAGCTAGAATTTTATATTAGGGGGGGCTCAAAAAAAATTCGGTAGTAACTTACAGTTTTTTTGTTTTAGAAGCTAGGTTGAAGTTTGAATCGTTTAACATACGGGTTAAATGATAGGCCTTTCGATAATAGCATACGATTACTTAGTTAAAAAAATGAACAAAAGGGCAAAAGTTTATGTAATTAGTGACGAATATGGTTTAATCATAAATTATGCAAAAAATGGTTCAATCATAATAATATCTTAGCAAAATTTAACCATAACTGAAATGATAAATTATAATCAAGAGGGGTTAAAATTGAACTTTCTAGTAAAAGTACACCACTAACATTAAAAAATGGAATGCAAACGAATCTTTTTACGGAGTATTTATTTTGGGTCATCTTCCTTCTATGACTATGATACCTCAAAACATCCATTAAAGCATCAGATTCCTTATCAAATTGCTTCTTCTCTTTCTTTTTCTCACTTAAATGTAAGGTGATTCTGCCATTGTTAGGGGTGGCCGAGCACCCTCTGGCCCCCCCACTGGCTCCGTCACTGCCCTTAAGCACTTGGCTTACCAATTATATTCAACCTTCTATATACAATAGACCCATGAGAACAGACTTGAGAGAAGTTGCAATCTGAATTATTTGTTTAGTATCATCATAGTTCACACTAGTCATCTCATGTCTATTGTGAGAGGCAACTCTTGTAAACCGCAGAAAAGAGACATGTGACCCAAGAGGCCATGACCTCGTTTTCAAGTTGTTGCGTGTCTAAGTTACCATCGCATGACAATCAAGTAACTGATACGAAGAAAACATCCCAACTTAAATGAAACGACAATACAAGTTAAGGAACATTATTTATATGTTCGGAAAGCACGAGGATAGACATAAGTGATGGAAAACTGTCTTAAGCGGCTTGATCTAGCTACCGGTTTCTCCAGCATTTAGGCCATCAATTTTGTTTTTCTTTCAAAAATAAGTAGCATATTTTTTGTGTTATGCAGATCTCGTAATGACTGCATATATATTACAAAAAATCTGGGATTTTACTGATACAAGCGTCATTAGTACTTTAAGTATGATTTTAGTTCCGTCAAGTTTAATGTTAAAAAAAACTTGCCATATGTTAAGTAACATGTTACAAAATCACAAGTGCGTGTTCTGATACCAGCTATCTCTGTGGTGTATTATGTGGTTGTTACATTGTTATTAGATTATACAAACCTTGCTCATAAAAAACAAAGTCTACCCAAAGTTCTTATTATAAACAAAATGCCAACTTGCAATAACTTGTCTTACTTCCTCCGTCCCACGTTAAGTGTTCATAACTTAAAAGCACAAAGTTTTAGGTGCAATAAATTATTACAACTATTAGTTAATCAAATGATAATTATACCCTTAATAAATATACTTTAAAAACTCAAAAAGTAGAAAAAACTTAATGGGCCATATATTCAAAGGGCAAAACTGGAAATTTAGTAATCAAGATTCCTTCATTTATTGTATTGGACACTTAATATGAGACAACTAAAGATATCATTGTGGACACTTAATATGAGACGGGGGAGTATTTGATTAGAGATTATTAAAAAAACATAATATATAGTCACTAAATAACGTGCTACTCTCTCCGTTCCACATTAAATGTCCACTATGAATTTTTTAAGTATTTTTTGTTCAACTTTGACTCTAAATATTTTTGTTCGTGTTATATAATACTTGATGCAAGATATATGAATGGATTAAGCTTTTAAATGTCTTTCATTTGTATAATTTTCATTAAGCGTTATATAACACAAACAAATATATTTAAAGTCAAAGTTGAAGAAAAAAGGCTTAAAAAAGTCATAGTGAACATTTAAAGTGGGACGAAGAGAGTATTTTATTTATCTGACGACTTGCATTATCAAAGGTTGATTTACTTGAAGTTATACTTTTATTTTAATAAGAGGGATGCTTACATCCACCAAATTTTAAAAAAATCGCAAAAGGATGTAGCATATATTCATAGGAAGATCTGAATTTAATAGGAAGGGGCGAATATATTAAGGCCCCGTTTGATTCGTAGAATCTTATAGAATTGGAATCTGATTTCATGCCATTAGGTGTTTGGTTGGAAGATTCCAGGAATTCAGAATCTAAATTCCATTCCTTAGTGTGTTTGGTTAGAAAATAGAATGTAATGAAAATCTTTCAAAATCCTATACGTGTGGAATTCAACATTCTATAGCAAAATGAAAAGAATGTTTACGATTCAATGGAATTCATTATTATTATTATTATTATTATTATTATTATTTATTACTATTAAATTTTATTTACAACATAGCAACATTTTACATAAAGTTGGATGGGAGTCTAAACACAATCTGTGCTCCCACTTCTTTCTGAATGCAAAAACTTACTCTATGAAAGATAAACGCACAACTTTTAACATTATTAGAGTGGCTAATAGAAAGAGACCTAATACGTGAAAGTGTATCCAAAGCATCCTTATCAAATTCCCCAAACGTTAAAAAAGCAAAAGGGATGAACTTGTATCCATTGTCCGCACATTTGGTCGCATACTTCCTCATTTTCTTTTCCACGGCATTGTGAAAAGCTACCCCCGGTGCCCATGAATTCGCCCCCATACCAGCAAACGGAGAGATGCCAGTCACATCCAAACACACGTATTTACCTTGGATCCAATTGAATAATAAAAGGTCTGCTGGTCGTAGATCCCTCCCATTCTCAGATAGAAAGCCCATTGGAGCCTACTTACGCACCATGATCCCAACTTTGGAACATATATCAACAAGAATATCACGCACCAGATTATGCATATTCATATATTATTATTATTATTATTATTATTATTAATATTAGTATTATTATTATTTTATATTTAATTATTATTATTTATTTAATATTAAATATAATATTATTTTTCAAAATCTACTTTTTAATCTATATTTTAATAGTTTTATATAATTATAACTTTAAATAAAAATATTATAAATTAAGATAATATTAAATAAAATGTTTTATACAAAAATATTATATACATATTAGTTTATATAATATTGTTTGAAAAATACTATTAGATTTTATAAAAAAAACTATTTATTTAAAAAAATTATTTTATATATATATTATTAAAAAATTTATTATTATTATCCTTATAAATAATATATTAAATAAATGATATTCAATTTATTAATTTTAAATTATAATAAAATTTTAAGTATTCTGATAAATTTGTTTTTTCTCATTTCATTTTCTTTTAACCAAACACGAGTCAGTTTTTGCACATTACAATTCCTTTAGAATCAAAATCCTAGAGATTCTAATTCTTAACATTTTAATTCCTTCACATTCCAATTCCTTAAATAGATTCTAATTTTTTCAAAAACATTATGCGAATTAAACGGGCCATAAGTTATTAAGGTGTATTTTATTGATGATTTTAAATTCACATCAATAAAATTAACCTAAATTTATTCTCTCCCTTCTTTTTAAATTCATATTTTCCTATGAATGGATGACACACCCTTTTGTGGTTTTTTTATAAAAGGTATGTTGATGTACATCCCTCTTTTTAATAATCAAAATAGACTTTGACAATAAAATACATTAGTTAAGGGAGGTGTAGTTAATGCATCATTATCCTAAGTCATCATCCTGGACTTCGATGTTTTCATAGAATATACAAGATTACCTAGTTGGTAAAAATAGGAATTCAGTCAGTATCGGAGCTTTTCTTGTATTGGAGCCATGACTATAAGTTTCTTCTCACACCAAATTTCAGTAAAAAAAATGCTTTAAACATTTGATAACTAAAAGCTTCATCCAGTAAACAGTCTTAAATTTATGTCATAAAGGTTTAGTAAATTTCACTAATTAATGACTTAACTTTCGGTCACTGTATATTGGAAATCATTCTCATTATCACTTCCTCAAATTAACTCCTTAATCTCCTCTCAATCATATATTGTATTTCCATATATATATATAAATATATATATATTATAAATATATATAATATATTATATATAGTATAATATAATATAAAATCTAATGATTGTAGCCATGATTGTAGCATTCTTGTGTATAAGTACAACGTTTGACATAATGAAAAACATACCTTTGGTACCAATCTCTTTACGGTATCAGAGCAATACCGATAAAAAAAAAACCTAATCGTTTTCAATGGCAGGAGACGATGCAGAGAAGACCCAAAGTAAGACCCAGAATGAAGGAGAGACAATCGACCACAACTCTCCCTTACATCTACACGCTTTCGACTACCCAAAACAAATGCACGTGAATGATGTGCTTACTGACAAGAACTACAACGATTGGGAACATGAGATGATGAACTTTATGTTCGTGAAAAACAAAACAGGTTTTATCGATGGCTCGATCAAGAAGCCAGAAATAAAATCAGACAAATACCTACCTTGGATACGTTGCGATGCATTGATTAAAGGCTGGTTAACGACGACCATGGAGAAAGAAATTCGAAATAGTGTGAAATATGCCAAAACAGCGGCTGAAATCTGGAAGGACTTGAAGGAGAGATTTGGAAAAGAGAGCGTACCCAAGGCCTATTAACTGAAGCAATCACTAACAGCAACTCGACAAGATGGTACGACCGTCTCTGCTTATTACACGAGACTACGTGTCTTGTGGGATGAGATGGAATCAGTTTTACCTACTCCTCGGTGCACATGTGATGGATGTGAGTGCAAGCTTGGAAAGAAACTAACAGAATTAAAAGAAAAAGAAAGAACTTACGAATTTTTAATGGGCCTTGATGATCAATTTAGTGTTATCAAGACCCAAATATTGTCAATGAAGCCAACATCAAACCTAAGTGCAGCCTATCATCTAGTGGCGGAAGACGAGTAACATCGTAGCATTGCCTCATCAAAAAGGCCGGTCCGTGAAGTTGCTGCCTTCCAAGCCAGTTTTCAAGGGCGGCGAGAACAAACGCGGAACCAACAAGAAAATGGATAGACAAAGAATAAAAGGGGCTCTCAAGTCGACAAAACCGAACAATGTAGTGAATGTGGAAGAGATGGGTACAACAAAGATGGGTGTTTTAAAATAATTGGTTACCCGGAGTGGTGGCCAAGAAAAGGAAAATGAGACAAACCAAGGCCAAGAGCAGCAATGGTGGAAACGAAATCGTGTCCTATACCAGGCATGACGGAGGAGGAATATGCAATGTTTCTGAAGTTGTTTGGTGAGAATCGAGAAGAACCCATGATAGCTAACATGGCAGATAATATGAGTGTTAATAATAATTGGGTTGTGGACTCGGGTGCCACCGAGCACATAACCAACCAAGGACACCTTCTTAAAAATATATTCATGAACACCACTGAAAAGCCGGTCACCATCCCAAATGCGGAATCGAACCCTGTAAAAGGGAAAGGCGAAGTCGTTTTTAAAGGAGGATTAAACATCAAAGGAGTTCTCTTTGTACCAAATTTTACATGCAACCTTCTGTCAGTTAGGAGACTCACCAAAGATCTTCATTGTGCTGTAACATTCTTTTCTGATTTCTTTGTTTTACAGGATCTGGAAGCGGGGAACTTGATTGGAGCAGGTGATTGTCGTGGTGGTCTCTATTGGATGGGAGGAATAAAAGAAGAAAGGAAGGCGATGGCAGTCACTATTGATGCATGGCATAAATGTCTTAGGCATGCATCTAACGTAAAGCTATCCCGTGTTAGTTTTCTTAGAGACGTATCTTCAAGTTTTAATGCAAAAGTTTGTGATTCATGTAATAAGGCAAAACTCACTCGATTACCCTTTTCGATTAGTAGTATTAAAACCAGCAATTGTTTTGATTTGATTCATTGTGATATTTGGGGGAAATATAGAAGACCGTCACTTACAGGGGCAAATTATTTTCTTACGATAGTTGATGACTATAGTAGGGCGGTATGTGTATATTTACTCAAACAAAAACATAAGGCGAGTTCTTGCCTAAGTGATTTTTACAACCTGGTGAAAACACAATTTGGAAAAGGCATCAAAAGAATTAGATGCAACAATGGTGGAGAGTTCGTATCAAACAATATGAACGAATTCTATAGAGAACGGGGAATCGTCTTAGAAACTACTTGCCCTCATACCCCACAACAAAATGGGGTAGTAGAACGAAAGCATAGACATCTCTTAGAAATTGCACGAGCTTTGCGGTTTGAAACTAGTCTTCCCACAACCTTTGGGGGGGGGGGTGTATCCTTATGGCTACATACATCGTTAATCGATTGCCATCCAAAACAATAAATGACAAAACCCCATATGAAATTTTGTTCGGACAAAAACCCGAATATGACCATATGAGAGTTTTTGGGTGCCTAGCCTACTACAAGAACACCGAAACGAATGGATATAAGTTTGAACCCAGAGGAAAACCAGGGGTATTTTTGGGCTATCCACCGGGCAAAAAGGGGTACAAAATTTATGATCTAGAACAAAGAAAAATGGTGATGACAAGAGACGCAAGATTCATCAAAGAAATGTTTCCTTTTTCGAAAGCAGAACAAAAAGTTTTTGAGCAAGAAATTTTTAAGTACTCAAATCATATCTCACAATATGATGAATCACCTGAAGAACATACAAAGAATATTAAAAACAATGAAGAGGAACAAACACATAGCATGGAAGAAGTCTTGGAAGAACAACTAGAAGACTTAGTTGAATAAAGGGAAAACGTGCAAAGTGACAATATTCATGTTGAAAATCATGTGGAACCACCTATTATCCAGCAAGAGATCGAAGAAGGAAGACCAAAGAGACAAAGAACGCAACCGAGGCACTTAAGCGATTATCAAGTAAAGCTTCCACCATCCATTGATCACACGCAACCCGCTTCCAGTCAAGAATCCTCAATGGTACACCCATTATCCCATTATGTTTCTTATGAGAATTTTTCTAACACTCACAAAGCGTTTCTATCGACCATCAATGATCACGATGAGCCGAAGTTTTTTCATCAAGCAGCCCAAGACGAAAATTGGAAGGAAGCCATGTGGAAGGAAATACACGCTCTTGAGCAAAATAAGACATGGACTCTTGAACAATTACCGAAGGGAAAGAAAGCCATCGACTCAAAATGGGTATACAAGATCAAGTTCAAACCAAATGGTGAGGTAGAAAGGTATAAAGCAAGACTTGTCGCAAAAGGGTTTACATAAAGGGAAGGAGTGGAATACGATGATACGTTCGCACCTGTTGCGAAATTGGTGACCTTAAGAACACTACTAGCCATCGCCGTAAAACGAATATGGGGGATTGAACAACTTGATGTTAACAACGCATTCTTACATGGAGATCTAGAGGAGGAAGTTTGAAGATTCCTCAAGGGTTCTCAACCAAAGACGAAACAAGGGTGTGTGATTCGTAGTTTTATACACGTATAATGATAATATAAGTATAGAAAATTACCAGACTACCCTTGAGGACAAAGGTAGCGAGGAAAATTCTCATAATTATATATAATAATACGTATATTTACCGATAAGTGATTACCGGGTCGTTAAGTCCCAACGATTTGTGAAATTGAGACCACGTTTGTTGTTTGGACAATGATTTGAATTGGTTCAAAGATGATTTGTTTCCTAAAATCCTAAAAGTGAGCAAATTAAAGGACAATTAAACCTAACTTTAATAACGGGAAATTTAACTTTAACTAAAAACACAAAACGGGAACCCTAAACGGTGATTAAAAACCCTAAATTTCCAAAATTAAACCTAACATGAATTTTTCACTTTTAATATACTCTAATTGACTAAAAAGTAAGTTTAAAGAAAATTAGAACAAAAACGGGGTTGAATTGAGCGAAAAAATACGAAAAACGTGAACGGAAACGAATCTCGTTCTTTAAAAATTGAAATTTTGCAATTTTAACCCTACGAAAGCAAAACTAATTTTCCTAGAAACTATATGATAAAAGAAAATTTTCTAAAAAAGAATTATATTTTTTTGATTATTTTTCTATTTTTTATGAATTTTTTAAGTTTTTAATAAAAATAAATGTTTAAAAATACTAAACTACTTATAAAAATCCTGGAAAAATTATAGAAAATAGCTTGAACTAAGAGGGACCTAGGAAAAATAAGCTTGGTTACACAGCTTATCGAATAAGCTGTGTAATAAGCTAAAACAGCTTATTGAACTAAAGAGCCTAAAATGAGTATAAAAGATAAATTATGTAAATGAATACCGGATGAGCTATTGAAGCAAAGTGGTTAGTGTGTGTTGAGAGTGGGACGAGTGTGTGTGAAGGTTGAGGACACAGGTTCAAATCTTGCCTCAACCTTTTTGATTTTTTTTATTTTTAAAAACTTATAAAAGGAAAGTTGTAGACGAGCTAAAAATAAGCACTTTTACTAAAAGAAATTATTTTTGAAAAGCCCTAAATAAGCTGTAAAACAGCTGAAAACATGACAGACACTACTTAACTATATTTTTGGTATAATCTAACAAAGTTGTAGAAAAAGCTGAAAAATAAAACACTTTTATATAAAGATAACTTTTTATGAAATATTCCCTAAATTAATTTTAATTAATTTAGGCTAAAAATTAGAGTTAAAGACAGACTTAACTCATTAACTTTCTTTTTTGGTTTTTTTCAAAATTTAAAGAACTTAAGAAATGAAATAAGCTAGATAAACAAAGATCATAGCATTACTAAACTATGAAGTTTACCCTAATAAGCTATTTATGAAGAAATAAGCACAAGGCTATAAGCCATAAGTGAGAATCACTAATAAGGTCTTATGAACACTTTGAAACTAAACAGACCTTAAGAGCATATTTTTGAGCTTTATTTCTCAGCTGTCTTTGGTTATGGTGTTGTCAATAAACTTTTTATGAAATGAAACTTATATTTTCTGAAAACTTGACTTAAGGGCTACTAGAAAATGCTTTTTGAAAAGACTTTTTGGAAAACAAAATGCTTATTGAAAAAGCCTTTTGAGAACGATTGTTTCTGTAAACATATACGATTTGGTTTTGAAATGAAAGACAAAAAAGCTAATTTTATGGCTCTAAAACAGATAAGCTGATGAACTTTTTAATTGAAAATATTTGAAACAGGATTAAGTTCTACCATAAATCTACGTGAATGTAAATTTTTAATCCTGAAGAAAACTCTAACCCTATGAAAATTGATCTATGAAAAAGGCAAGTTGCTCTTACGAAACAACAGAACCAAAAAAAACAATGCTTTAATGCAGTTGACATGTACTATGACCACATTTTATTCCTATTTGCAAGACCTCCATGAACTAATTAACACTCATAAAACTCAAAAACTAAAACTAATAAACCACCTAAATGCAAATACTAGAAAATGATCTTGAGCTTATAATGGAAGCATAACCTAACAGACTTAACATATACAAACCAGCCCATGAAACCTAAATAATTAATCTTAACTAAATAATTCTGCTGAAACAACTTATATGATGAAGAATTAAATCAAAGTCACAAGACCAAATGGACATTAACTGTGTTTCCTTTTGGTTAAAACTTGTTTGACAAAACACTCCTTTTATAAAAAACCTTAAATCTAATTTAGCTTGTGAAAAAAGAGATATAGAATTTAAACTTCAATATCAGTTAATAACTAGCTAAAACAGATCTTATGAGCTTTACTATAAACAATCAAATAAGATAGAATATATACAGCTACATCATTATGTTAAATATTTTTGGATTTTATAAAGATTTTTAAGAACATAATATGAAAACTCATTATCTAAGCTATAAGCTAAAAGCAGATGACCAAAAACATGATCAATAATCACTATGAGACAGGAATTAAGCACAAATAAGCTAGATTATACAGCTAATAAAACAAATTATATAGCTAGAAAATTAAGGACAGAAACGTGAAAAAAGGAGCTTACAAGGCTAAAATTGCTCAAAGAGCTATCTACAAGCTCTAGCTTATCACAAGGATAAGCTAGTTAAGTCCCATAAGCTCTTCCAGGTTAAGCTTAGCATCCAAAAGCTAAGATCCATATTTAATCAAGGTATTTAACTGATTATTAAGGTTTAAGTATATTAGATCCTTGTTATGAGCTCAGTCTAAGCTTATAGACTCAGAGAGCTTATAAAGAGCTTGTGAAAAGCTTATGTAACTGTAACATGAGAATTTGAGAGTTTAAAAACTAGTAAGGTAAAACAGATTATGTAAAAACAAAGGATGATTTCACTAATAGTAAAACTGATTACAATAAGCTGAAAGTGAGAGTATAATAAGTTGGAAAAGTTACATTACTTAAGCTAAAAATTTTAAAGCTAAAATTACAATTTTACTAAAAATTTAAAAGCTAAAAAAAACTAGATACGTGTGTGTGAATGTGAGGGGCTTTTTATAGCCTGCAAAAGATGCTTCTAGGAGTCTAGCCCGCTCCTCTATCCCTTTGATCTTGTCCCTTGAATCTTCTCTCATCATTGGATCCTTGATTTGAGCCGTTGGATTAAATGAGTGAGCACACGGATTGCCAATGTGGCATTCCGTATGTCGGACCTTTGTGCTTCTTTTGCACTTGTTTTAGTGTAAAATCCTAATGATTGGTGTGCTTTCTTACATGTCCCGTGTGTCATTCCTTGTGGGCTTTAGCCAATGAGAGCCCTGGATGACATATTACTCTGCCACATTATTCCTTGGTACTTGAATTGCTTGGCCATGTACTCAATTTACATTAACCCTTTGTTTTGAGCCCGAGTTAAATTGGAAGGGATGATGAACAGTAAAAGGGTTTTTACCCACGTTATTTTAAATTGTATAAGGATGCGTTTGATTTCTTTTGACCAGGGTTTATACTCGTTGACTTTGGGCTTATATATAAAGGATTGGACAATGGGTGTGTTTTCGGCTCGGGTAAAGGGGATAACGAGTGTCAACTCTTTATATATTAAAGAGTTAACACCGTTAGGGCTTAGGGACCATTATTACAATTTGGTTTATTTGAGGGGCTGATTTGGGGTTTTTGGGTTTTGTCTTTCAATGTTTGACCAAGTTTGACTTGTTGACCAAAGTTGACCAAGAGTTGACTTTTGACCATTGATAGCAAACTTTCGGCTCTTGTACACTCTTTATCCATTCCCGTGTTCGTGTTTATCTGGTTTTGACCATTTTCTTGTGATATTTGCAATATCCGTACCTACACAATCACAAAGACAAAACAAGCAATGTACAAGCATTTTATGCACAATTTTGGTCTTTTAAGGGTTATTTTTAGTATAAAACAGATATGTGTTTTTACACATATCAGTGGTCCCTACTCCAAGAAATCCCAATACGCCGTATCCAATAGATGGATACGCTGTATCCAACCGACTTCCAGACCTTATAAATAGAAAACTCAAAAACGAGTTTTAAGTGTGCTAAATCACATTCTCGATACCTAAACCAAAAAAGTCGATTTTTAGAGGAAAAAAAGAGCAGAAGAGGTCGAGCAACGTATTCAATTCCTTAAGATACATCGTGTAATTCCATATACTTTTGTAATCGTTCAGTTTTTGGTATCATTCGTTAACTCGGTTAGTTTACCTTGGCTAAATTATTACTCTTGTATTTATTATGACATTTGAAGGCTAATACCTTCGGGTATTAGCCATTATATTGAAGATCTAAATGTTTGGTATTTGTTTATATCGATTTCTTGATTTATCGTTGAGTGCTTGTTTATGTTTATCAATTTATACTTGTTTATGCGCTTTTGTATGCGACCTATCACTCAACTGGATCTAGCAAAGTGGACCAAGCGGATCTAGAGTCCGGGATAGCTCTCCATATAGTAGTTTATACATCTAGAAAAATAGTTACATAAGTATTGTCCTTCTAAGTTTGTGTCTAGGATACGCTTCAGGCTTAACTAGTTAATTGGATATTGTTGATGGTTTATTAATCGTGTTGACTAGCAGGTGACCTAGATAATTCAATAAATAACGTTCTGATTCCATTGGATAGTTGGACAAGTGGACTACTAGTGTATAGATTGCCATTAAGCGGTAAGTGGGTAAAGTCTCTATGAGCTAGGGTTTAACAAGATCACCATTGCTTTAATCCCTAAGATAGATTATAATCAGCAAATAAGGATGCTTTATGCGGATGCTTTAATTGTGACAGAATTAATGTGTCTAGGTCTTAGGATGATGTAACGCCTAAGTCTTAAGAATGATATGCCACCTCGAGAGAAGAAATCATTGCACTTAATAAACAAACCAACGTTCTAATCGGATTAATAATGGTTAATACAGTTTTCTTATATAAGGTTCGACCGCTCTTTTATCTTTTGTCTATTAGCTTGCGTGGGTAACAGTGTCTTGAATTGATTGTAGTCACCAACCAAACCGTGCCAGTCTCTCAGGCTGAAAACCCCCTTTTCCCGTTAGAATTAGGATTTAGACTGACATAGGTTTAACATAGGATTAGAATAGAATTAACATAGATTAGATAACCAAGATATTAATTAAATTTATAGATTTAACCTCGCTCTCAGTGATCGACACCCTACTTACCACGAAACTACTATTGATCGGGTACACTGTCCGTTAAAGTGTTGTTTTTAGTTGAGTCGGCAAAATATAAATTTAAAACTTAAATCATATAAAAAACAACCCTACACTACAACACATCAATATCATTCTTAAGACTTAGGCGGGACATCATCCTAAGACCTAGACACAATTAATCCTGTCACAATTAATGCATCCGCATAAAGCATCCTTTAGTTTAATTATAATCTATCTTAGAGAATTAAAGCAGTGGTGATCCCGTTAAAACTCTAGCCCAACGGGACTTTACCCACTTATTGTTTGACGGTGTTTTATATACCGGTAGTCTACTATTCAAATCTTTATCAGTTAATTAAGAGCATGATTGCTGAAACATAAACGGGTCACCTACCGGTCCAACTAAGCTCATAATAAAAAGACAAAGACAGAACGTTATTTGTGATCCTATTGGTCCAGTAATATAAGACACGATATGGAGAGCTTATTCCCCATATCTTAGATTACTTGTCCGTACACTAACCCAGTTGAATGATAAATGATAGGTCGCATATTCAAACACATAAACAAGTATGAGGTGATAAACATAATTAAACAATCAACGATAAATTAAGATATCTATTTTAAAACAAACAAAACATTGAACTTTCATTAAGATGGCTAATACACAAGGGTATTAGCCCACAATCATTGTAATTATACAAGCGTAATCAAACAATTGAAATCAAGCGATTAAGAGAGTAAAAATTACACGATGTCTTCTATGGAGTCGTGATCAATGCTTGACCTTTATGGCTGATTTTCTCTTCTAAAATTCATCTCTGATGAGTATGGTATAAAGAATATGATATTGCACACTGAAAACTCATTTTTGAGTCTTCTATTTATAGTTGCTGAAAAATACTCGATACGCCGTATCCAGATAGGTCGATACGGCGTATTAGGCTGGATTCCTTGGAGTGCGCGCTACGTTCGTAATAAATCTTTGATATCATTCCTAATTTACTTGATTTACTGTATCTTCGAATAGTTATCTTCATGGATACGGCATATATAGATAGCATGGATACGACGTATTGGGAATTAGTCAAACGCGTTTTCTTGTGAAGTCTTGGCGCTGATACGTCGTATCTCTTTAGTTGGATACGGCGTATTGGTGAATTTTCAAAAATCTTCAAATGTCTTCGTTTTAGCTTCAATTTATGCGCCTTTTAGCTTATCTTCACAAAACACTCCTGAATTACTACATTTATCAACTTTAAAGTGATTAAGTACTGATAAGTGTTAAATTGTATACATAAAATATCCAGGATTTTGCCAATAAAAGCCAAAAAAATATGCCAAAAGATGGAAATAGGTGTGCTTTTGTGTTTCAATGTGCAGGAAAGGATATCAAAGTCAAAAAGAGCAAAAACGAGCAAAAACCGACAAGAAATGAAGAGACAAGTACAAGAGAAAGATTTGAAGCCAATATCGAAAGCCGGATCAAGACCGTGGTCGAGAAAAGTCAAGAAAGTAAAGAAAATGTCAAAGTTTGAAGTGAAATGACCATTATACCCTTGAAGAGGATGCAAAATTACTAAAATACCCTTTGGGCCTTTTTACACCATTCGGATCACAAAAGCCCAACAATGAGCCCAAAATCAAAGCCCATTTCTTGTGTACAAAACTACAAGGGCCAGAATTGACAATTCTCAAACTCATTTATACACTATATTTTGAAGAAAGAAACAGAGGGGCTTGTATTGTAATTAACCCAAACTTTCAAACCAAACGCGGTATATGTTTTTCTCCTAACCGTTTGTAACCGTCTTTCCCGCCAAAACCCGAACAAACCCAACTTCCCCAAATTCTTTCCCGTCTCTTCCAACTACAAACTCCACCTCGTATTTACAATCTCCACGTCATTTTTATGACGTGGCAGCCTCCAATTGGTGCGAACACATCATCATACATCATCAACGGCCAAGATTCAAATAAAAGACATCCAACGGTTAGGAATGCTGAGAGTTCTCATCTTCTCTTCATTTTCAGCTATAAATAGGAGCTTAATATTCAGTTTTTAAGAGAGAGTTAGTTAGAAAGTTCAATTTTTTGTAATTTTCTCTTTTTAATCTTACGTGTACTGTTCATCTTTGCGAATTAAGCTTTTCAAATCTTTCAAGACATTTGTACTCTTTGTTCCTTATCTTGTACTCTTCCTTTAAGAGCAATAAAATAGTTGAGTTGTGTTTGTTTTCAAGTTTTCATGAAATAAGCTAGTTTTAGCTAATAAGCTTGAAATAAGCTCAATATAGCTTATTGTGTTTTCTCTAGTTCACAAATTGTTCAAATATTGTTAAAAGCTTTCTAAATACTGAATTTGTCTACTTTAGTTCAATAATGTCCATTTAAATTCAGTTTGATTCAAATTTGGAAGCAATGAGGAGTAATAAGCTCATTTTAGCTTATTGAGCTTAAGCTCAGGTTTTAGAGGCTAAGGTAGCCATTAGGATTATGTTTTAAAGCCACTCACTCAACAAGAGTGGCTAGGGTCAGAGACTACAGGATAAAAGGTTTAGCTCCATAACTTTTGATTTCAGCATACACCTAGCTTAATTCATGTAGCTTATTTCTTTGTATTCTTGTGCTTAATCCTGTTCAAT
>BQNB010150780.1:0-15991 GCA_026074375.1 Tanacetum coccineum
AATTTCATACCTTTACTAGACAATTAGTTATTTAGATGTTAATCAAGTTTTAAGCTTTAGATTTTAAATAAGTTTATTAGATCGGGTGGTTTTGTATTCGATTTGGTTCATTATACGGTTCTATCCTCTTTCTCTTTTTAATTTTAGTAGTTTAGATTTATTTAGCTTATGATGATTATGTTTGCTTATTTGTTGATTAATATGCATAGTGAGTAAATTTTTTATATATGCTTGTTAAGTGTTAAATTGTTTAGTGAATTAAGTGTGATTAATAAAAAAGGAAAATATTGATTAGTGATTTTTATATTGCATAGATTATTGTTTAGGTTATTCGAGCAGGAAAAAGCCGTAAGAATAATTAGGCATTAATTTAGTAATTGATATCTTAATAAAAGTTGTTTTCAATATAAGCCAACGTTGTGAGAAGATAATTTGTTAGAAAGATATTGATTCATCGATAAGGACTTAATTGTATATTTAATTCACACTTAACGATCTAATCAATACCCTTAGCAACCATATCTTTTATTATATACCTCTTCGTTTATTTGCTTGCTAATTGTCATCTTGTTTTCTATAGTTTATTTTTATTAAATATTTAGTTTAAAACAAAAAAAAATTAAAAGATATTCAAGCATTAAATTGGAAACATTTTCGTGAATTTCAAATTCATCTCTCATTGGGACGTGACATACGGAGGATCGAATATTACTTGTCCTTAAGTAATTTTTATCCGACGTGATTACTTATATATTATATTACTCGACTAGTCTTTCAGGACGGATTGATTTTATGAGCAAGAATGTGTGTTGTAGAGTGCGTCTGAATGCCCGCATGTCTACAACACACATTAGATTCTAGAAAATATTCCACCAACGTCGTCATTTTTTGTTCAGAAGGTCTTGTATTAAGCATAAGAAAACAAGTGCAATTTCTTTCTCCGTGTATTCGATGGTGACACTTGAAATAAAAACCAAAAAACTATACAAGAAGTTGATACGTCGTATCCATTCCCTAGGATACGTCGTATTGATACCTGTAGAAAACAATCCTAAATACTGGTCAGAGGTCGAATACGCTGTATTCATTTAATGAATACGTCGTATCGACAAATATGACAATAAAGTTTAAAATACAGAAAAATAAAGACTGGATAACGTCCAGAAAATCAATACGCCGTATCCATGGGGTTTGGATACGCCGTATAGACAGACTGGGAAGACAAACTTGATAAAAATTGAAAATACATTTTGGGTTGTCTCCCGACAAGCACTTTTGTTTACAGAAAAGTCTTTAAGTTAGACTTGCCCCAATTTAATCTCATCCTTATAAAACAATTTGGGGTCGAACAGGATGCCAAACGGCACATATAAATTCTTAATAAGATTTAATAGCATCCCATTGTTAAGATAATTACAAGTCATGATATTAACATTTAATTCCTTGATAAAATTTTTAGTTTTAAAAATTTTATTAGATGTATCATGACTTGTTTCGAAAAGTTTATTTGACCCTTGTGCATAGGCACCATCATCGGTATTTATTACATTACCCCTCGAAGACTGTTTAATATGGATTTTATCATCATCATTGTCCGTATCCGATTTTGAATCATTGGGATAAATTACGTTAAAAAGAAATAGATCATTAAAGTATAAAACATTTTGTTCCTCTTCATCACATTCGAACAATGATGTTTCGTCTTTCAAATTAAATTATTCGATATGTTAAGGACTTAGAGTAGGTTCACTTAAGAAATCTAATTTAGACATTAGAGCATCATTGTAAACAATGGCTAAAAATTCTTTCTTAAAATCTTTAAAGTAGTCTAAATCATCAAAATAACTGACCGTAGGCTCACGTGACAGAAACGAAGCATATTGACTTTATCATTATCATTTTTCAAATCCGTTTTCAAATCATTGACAGAAATTATTTTATAAGAAAATGAATTTTTGTCATAAATTGCCATGTAATCTTCATCGTCGGATTCGTCAAACGATATTCCAAAGTCAATTTGATTGTCATTAAGAGGACTTACCGTGGGTTCACAAGAGAGCGTTACTTCAGATGTAAACTCCTCATCAAAGACTCTAGCTGGGAATTCAGCTTCAACAGATCTGAAGTCGTGAACGTCTTCATCATACCAGATCTTACCATACGTAGCAGTTTCCCAGTTATACACCTTACCACGCCTACGATCTTTTTCTTTCTGAAGCCTGATATATTCTTCTATGGTAATATTAGGGTCGTCCTGTTAGCCTTATATTTATATAAGTCGAACAAGAATGTTATCGGTCTTATTAGTCGTAATTAGTCTTGTTAAGTAATAGGCTAGTCGGGTTCAACGGGCTTGGATTGTAAACTAATATTGTCCGTGTTTCGGGCTCAAAGCCCAAGATATGCCAAGCCCGGCCCAAGTAACAAGCCCATACGCCACTTAGTATGTTAAGGGTATAAATAGGACCCTCTCCACACACAAGGAGAGTGTGTTGGTTGCCATTTCTTATATTTGTATGTGTGTGTAATCATCCACCACTCTCTCTTTCTCTCTAAACTAATCTTCCATCTTTTGTTTCTCTCTCTAGTTTCTCTCTCTATTTTTCTAGCTTATTGCTTATTTGGTATTGCTTATTGTTGTGATATGGGTTAAGTATTTGGGATAATATATGGTATCAAGAGCCTCGGGTGGGTTTAGTGGTTTTGTTGTTAGCTTATTGTATTAACTTATTGGTTTCATTTTTTTTACTTAATTTTTATTCGGATAATTTTAAAGATTCCAACGTTTCTCACCACTCATTTTATCACAATTGAATCTAAAACAAGTTTTATCACAACTGCTTTATTTTAATCTTGTTTTATTTTATTAAGTTCTCTTTACAAGTTGTTTAAGCAGCCTACTCGTTCGTCAAAGATATCTAGGCTTATTTAGTTAAAATGTACGTGGTTTTATTTTACACAGTGGCTATTTTTGCTTCTTTTTTAGGTTGGCTTATGGTTATTGTGATCCACGGTTGAAGACAAGCAACAAGACAAAGAACAAGGACGATTGAAGAAACAAGGATGATAGTACAAGACAATCTACTCGCCAAGAAGGAACCGAACTACTTGCAACCGATCTATTGAGTGCAGTTGGAACCGGTCTACCTGTTTCTTAGAAAACCGATTTACTCATTTCAGTTGGAACCGATCTACTTGTGTCTTTGAGAACCGATCTACTTACTCTCCAAGAGGAACCGATCTACTCGTCCTTTGAGAACCGATCAAGCAACAACTTGTAGCAACCGATCAATTAAGATATAGATGCAACCGATTTAACAATAAAACAAGGGCAAACTCTACACGTTTTAAGTAAATTTTGATTTTTTGGTTTCATGTGTCGGTTCATTACGGGACATCTATCCTATATCATTGTGATAGTAATCCTTTTTCGATCAACGTGGTATATTCGCATTTCACCGACGATAACCGTACGCGTCCAAAAGATCAAAAGTTCACTTGTAACCTAAAACTATTTTTCAAATGACGATGGTGACTAAAATGGAGGGAAAATTTGTTTTAATTAATTAGTTTACAAAATGTGCACACGCAGTCCCTGAGGTCTTAGTACAATTTTATCATTAGTCCTTTGCTACTAATTATCCCTCAAAGTTAAAACCCATTTGCACTGTTGGTCCTTAATAGTTATATTTCAACCATTAGCCACCAAAGTCTAATGTTTGCTCACCGTTAGTCTTTTAGCTCAACGATTGTTAACAAAAGCTCAAGTACTTTAATCATAACAACGATTTCAAGAACAATTAATTATTGTTTTACGGTTTTTTCTTGATTTTGTAAAATCCCGCAAAAGATACAATTCTTTTCTCGGATTAAATCAAAGACTTGTAAAATCCCGTGAACGTTAATTGATTTCAATCCACAACAACAATTACTTTACCTACTTAAGATCCGATATCCATTCACAACAAATCAAAATGTCAAATACCAATAACAATTTGCAAACTCAAACATCGAATGCTCTTCACAATGCTATCATGGAAGCATGTGGTAAAGATCGTCCACCAATGTTAGCACCGGGTAATTACGTTCAGTGGAAATTCAGAATCAAGAGATACATCGACACCAAACCCAACAATGAACTCATCCACTATTATCTCCAGAATCTACTTTACAAATTCAAGTGGTCTGAAAAGACCGTTCTAGTTGCTGAAGGTAGTTCAGAAACCACTACATAAGGGTATATGAAGAACTACAAGAATGTTTCACAAGACATACGGGATCAACTGAATGCTGAAGCTGAAGCTGTTCAGATAATTCTCACAGGGATAGATAACGATATCTACTCCACGGTTGATGCTTGTTCAAATACATGTGAAATGTGAAAAGCTATTAAAAGGTTGAAATAGGGTGAATCAATCAATGTCCAAGATCTTGAAACCAATTTATATTAGAAGTTTGGAAAATTCACATTACGGGATGGTGAATCACTTGAATCGTATTACTCAAGGTTCTACAAGATTATGAATGAGCTTGTCAGAAATCAGTGTGATGTTACCAATGATCAAGTGAATGTTCAGTTCTTACTTCAACTACAACCAGAATGGCAAAGGTTTATGATACTTGTTAAGCAGAGTCAAGAGCTAAAGACTGTCTCATATCACAAACTCTATGACATTCTGAAGCAACACTAAAATGAAGTCAATAAGAGCTGAAAGACTATAGCATTAGACTGCCAATCCACGTTGCACTTGTGCTCAGCAACAACCATAATACCAACCTAATCACCACACTACAGTATGTCCTCAATCAGATCACACAACTACCAGAAATAAGGAAAGCAATTGTCAACGCTTCTACTCCTATTTATGATCAAGAAACCTCCACGGGTACCGAAGATATGAAATGTCAAAGGAAAAGGAGATTGACAAACTCATGGCTTTAATTTCTCTCTCGTTCAAGACAATCTACAAACCTACCAACAACAACCTCAGAACTTCATCAAACACCAGTAGAGCTAACCAAGATAATTATCCAAGAATCAACAGAGGAATTGGGTATGAAAATCAGAGGATAGTTAATGTTTGTTGGGGCCTAAATGGGAAAATGTAGGTACTACACGGTTGTCAGAATCCTGAGATTCAGTTATAATTGCAAGGAATATGGGCATGTATCAAGGGAATGTCAAAAACCAAAACGAGCAAAGGATGCAGCTTATCACAAGGAAAAGATGTTATTGTGTAAGCAAGAGGAAGCTGGAGTTCAGTTGAATGCAGAGCAAGCTGATTGGAAGGATGACACTGATGATGAGTCTGACGATCAAGAATTGGAAGCACATTATATGTACATGGCACAGATTCAAGAAGTTACTCCAGATGTTGCTGATATTTCTGGACCCATCTTTGATACTGAGCCATTGCATAAGGTACAAAACAGTAATGATACCTATAATGTGTTTGCCATTGAAAATGAACATCCTGAGCAACCTGAATCTGTTAATGACATATATCTGGAGGAACAAGGTGACACCAATATCACCATTGATTCATTGGATATGTGTTATGATAGAGAACAGGATGAACAGGATGATACTGATGAAATTGATCAAGAACGTGATTTGCTTGCTTCTTTAATTGAAAAACTAAAATGTGAAATTGATGACAGCAAAAACCGTAATAAATTTTTGGAATCATCAAACCAGGCCTTAGTTGATAAATTGAAAGGTGAAATTGAGGATTTTAAAACCAAAAATAAAAGTTTAGAATCATCAAATAACCATTTCAAAGAAGCAAACAATGAACTGTCTAAGACTAATCAGTTGATGTTCAAAGACCTTAGGAAGTTCCAAGCGGAACTTGATAAGTATCATGATGTGAATTATGCGTCAAAGGTGGCAATCGATTGTGCAAAAGCTAAAGGGGATTTAATGTCATACAAAATAGAATCTGAAAAATCATCTAATGAATATACTCGAAAGATAAATGATTTAAATCAAAAAACTATTTTTCGAATATGAAAAATACTTTTTGGCACATCAAGAAACCATCTCCATAATGTCACAAGAAAAAGAGGCTCAGATTAAGTTTTACAAAACTCGTGAAGACAAAGAATTTGATAAGGTCATTGCTTTAGAAAACAAAGTCAAGGCTTTGGATGATATTGTATATAAAACTGGTCAATCTGTTCAATACAGGAATGATGCATAATCGTAATTGTAAAACGAGTTTTGCAAAACCTGAGTTACTTAAGAAAGCTCAAAGAGCGAATCCTCGTCTATATGATATAGGTTGCTATAATGATTATCTTGCATTAATGTTAGCCCCTGAATCTGACGAAACAATTCGTCTTGACAAAGAAAGTCAATCAAAATTAAGCGATTTAATCAGACCTTTTGATTATGACCAGTTGAATAATCTTTATGATTTATTCGTTCCATAACGGGAAAAGTCGCCTGAACAACACTATTTTCCAACAACGTCAAAGATGAGTCATACGCCTGCTAATAATGATTTTTTCAAAGAGTCTTTTAATAAACAAACAACCTTGTTAGAAAAACGAATGGATGAATCCATTCCTTGGGATCAAAAGTGTAAAGGCTCTAAAGAACTTTTTAAAATTAAAAGAAGTGTTGACACGATTTTTGATGGAGTGGAATATTGCAAATAAACAATCGCTAAAAGAACATATTTTGGTAACATAGATCCATTAATTCTAAACACAATCGAAGGAAATTTTTGCCCCCAAATTAGAAGAATCAATGCAGACTTAGAAAAATTTCACTTGTGTTTGAACGAGGAAATGGTTGCTGATTTGAGATACTTTAATCCTCTTGAACATGAAGTAGACACTCTCAAATCTCAACCGGAAACCTTCCCCCAAAAAAGAACACAGTTTTGAATAAATCACACGACTTTCAAGGGAATATTATTATGCTGATCACATGAATGCAATACTTGGTGTGTATACTGATATAGATGAAGTCAGTAATTTGCAATGTGATTATTTGGAAACATTAGAAAAATGTCAACATCTTGAAAAAGAGCTTTCAAAAAGTAGAACAATGTCAAAGCGTTTTGAAGCACTTCAGAAACATGTGATTAATATTGAACTTGATTTACAACACTGCAAAGAAAAAATAAAAAATGACAAATCTTTCAAAGAAAATCAGTCCAACATATTTATGAAAGAATGTGAACAATATTTTGAAATTTAAGATGTAAAGCTCAATTATAAGACAAATGAATTGCAATAAAGGTTTGAGTTGAGAAACTCATTGAAAAAATGAAAGGAAAATCTATGGAAACTAAGTTTTTGAAAATCATCAGATATTCACAACCGAATTGCTTTTAAAAGTCAAAGACAACCAGTTTTGGGAAAACCGACTACCTTTTTAGATTCTCTTGAAAAGAAAGATTTTTCCAAGTCAAAGTCATTAACAAATAATTTGTCAAATGATTTTTCAAAACCAGTCACTGCATAGATTTTGCCTCAGAATATAAATTCAATCTTAAAGAACACAAATATGATTGCTCCAGGAATGTATAAAGTTCACACAGAGCCCAATCAAACTAGAACACCACAGTTGCCTCAAGATATTAGGAAAACTAACACACGAGTGTCCTTTTCTACATGAGTAATTCCCTCTACTAGCATTAGCAGACCACAACTTAAGAGCATCGAATAAGGAGATAAGTCATGCCTAACAATAAGTCAAGGGAATAACCAAGAGTAGAAAAACCACCGTTACGAATTTTAAAGATTTTTCAAATAATAAAACTTCTGTAATGCGTGTAATAATGTTGGAATGCTAAAGACCCTCGAAGGTTACCTTGTTGAGTTACTTATGGAAAATGTGTGCTAAATGACAATCATGATATGTGTGTTCTTCATTATATTAATGGCGTTAATTCTAGGACTAGACAACCAATTACTGTGCCTATTAGTTCTAGAGAACCCAAGCAAAATGAAAAACCAATCTGCTGCAACATTCTATAAGAAAACAGTTGCAACAGACTCCACTATCAAGAAACCTAGAAACATAATTAGGAAGATATATGAGCAAGTTAGTAAGACATGCAGTTGGTGGTATCCTAAGTTCACACCACCTGGATACAAATGGAAACCTAGGTCCACAACAGGAAATGTCAACCCAAATGTTAGTTGTGCCTCTAGAAAAGCATCTAGAAACTGCTAATACTTGGATCCTATGACACCTATGTCCACTCTGTCTAATACTCCATTGTCTTCTAATTCTTTTGCAGCTCGTAGAGATAATTCTATTCATCGTCGACTCTGGGTGCTCAAAGCACATGACGAAAAATCTCAAACTTCTAACTAATTTTGTGGAGAAATGTTTTGGGCACGGTGAAGTTTAGAAATGATCAAATTGTACCGATTCTTGGTTATGGATATTTGGTTCAAGGAACGATTACTATCAAAAGGGTTTATTACGTCAAAAGGCTAAATCAAAATTTATTCTCCGTCGGTCAATTATGTGATGCGGATTTGGAAGTTGCTTTTTGGAAGTCTACATGTTATATCCGTGATTTGAAGGGAAATGATCTTCTCACAGGATTTCATGGCACAGATCTGTATTCCATTACTCTTCAAGAAACATCCATTCCCAATCCAATTTACTTAATGGCTAAAGCCACATCGTCTCAAGCATGGTTATGGCATCACCGTCTCTCACATCTAAAATTCGACACCATCAACTTGCTTTCGAAGAATAATATTGGCACTGGCCTTCCAAAATTAAAATTCGTCAAAGATCATCTTTGTTCTTCTTGTGAGTTGGGGAAAGCCAAAAGAAAGTCCTTTCACACTAAGACTACCCCGAGTTCCAAAATATGGTTACAACTTCTACACATGGACTTATGTGGTCCCATGCGGGTAGAAAGCATTAATGGAAAGAAATATGTTCTTGTAATTGTTGATGACTACTCCAGATACACTTGGACTTACTTCTTGAGGTCCAAAGATGAAACACCTGCAGTTCTCATATGAAGTTCCTCTCACTTGACCAAAGAGACTTCATGCGCAAGTAAGAACAGTTCAACACTACAAGTACGAAATTTCTGAATAAAACTCTTCAATGCATATCTGTGCAAAAAGAAGGTAAAAGACACAGAAACGTCAACTGCTCAACACCTGAAACAAAACGGCGTTTGTTAAAAGACGAAACCATAACCTGTTGAGGCTGCTCGAAACAATGCTAAGCGCAGCTAAAAATTTCCTTTGTTCTTCTGGGCTGAAGCAATTGCAATAGCATGTTTTACTCAAAACCATTCACTCGTAATTCCTCGACATGAGAAAACACCTTACCACATCATCAATGGTCGAAAACTGTCTGTTAAGTTCTTTCACATTTTCGGCTCTCTTTGCTACATCGTCAGAGATGGTGAAAATCTTGATCAAAATGAAGAAAAAGGGATGCATGGTATTTTTTTTGTAGGGTATTCTACTTAGCAAGAGCCTTACAGGTATTTGACAAGAGAACAAGACTAATAGTTTGAAAAACCTATTACATTATAACTTGACGACTTGCCGTAAATGGCGTCGTTCACCGTCAGTTCTGACCCGTTCCACAATGTCCGACTATGTACTTAAACACGACAGTTTAAGTCCCGAAGCCCAAATCAAGAAATGTTCGCACCGATCACCGTGAAGTCGAACCGAACCAAGAACAACAAGTAGCCATAGCGATATCTGCATGGATTGAAGTGATGCAGGAAGAACTTCACTAGTTTGATCGATTAGAAGTATGGGAATTAATCAACAGACCACTTTTCAAAAATGTTATTAACCTGAAGTGGCTTTGGAAAAACAAACGTGACGAGGAAAATACTAAGCTCGTCTTGTAGCTAAGGGATATGCTCAAAAAGAAGGAATTGACTTTCGAAAGAGTCCATTTGCACTAGTTGCTCGTTTAGAAGTTGTCCTACTAATTCATTACTATGCTGGCAAACATAAGTCATTTATTGATATACCAGATTGACGTTAAAAACAGCATTTCTTTGACGGTCCCGCTGAAGGAAGAAGTGTGAACTAAACCAGCCATATGGATTCGAAACCATATCAACACCCGACAAGTCTACCTTCTCAAGAAAGCATTATATGGACTCAAATAAGCACCAAGAGCATGGTATGATGAACTCCTAAATTCCTGGTATCCAAAAGATTCTCAAAAGGTTCTATTGATCCAACTCTATTCATAACTAAACATGGGGAAGACATATTGCTTGTGCAAATTTACATTGATGACATTATTTTTGGTTCTACGAACCCAAAACTTTCAAAAAGGTTTGAAAAACTAATGCAAAGAGCAAATTTTTGAAAATGTCTAATATAGGGGAGCTGAAATTCTTTTCTAGGAATTCAGATCCACCCAATCCCTTGTGCATCTTTATAAACCAAGCTAAGTATGCGCAAAGAGATATCTTAAAAACATGGTATACCTCATGTGATAAGCATTGGGAACTCCAATGGCTACAAAACACCTGATGCTAACTTGAGTGTAAACCTTTCCGTTGACCAAGACAAAATATCGCAGTATGGTCAGAGCACTCATGTATCTAACAAAAACAAGAGACCAGATATTGTACATACAACATGTTATTGTGCTCGCTATCAAGCGAAATCGACTGAGAAACATCTCACTACGGTTAAGCGGATCTTTCGATACCTTAAAGATACCATTAACATAGGTCTTTGGTATCCAAAGGATACCGGTTTCGAACTAACTGCTTTTTTGGATTCGAATTACCGGCTATCTCGATTCACGGTAAGAGCACATCAAGTACCATAAAATATTCTAAGGTGGTGATAAGTTAGTCAGCTGGTCGTGTCCAAAAGTAGGACTGCACTTCAATGTATTCAGCAGAAGCCGAGTATGCGTCCTTTATCGCAGTGCTGCGCTCAAAATTCTATGGTTAAACTCAACTCTTGAGATTATGCTTCCACTTGATAAAATACCTAGGATTGTGACTCCAAAAGCAGCCATAGCCATCTCGTGCAATCGCGTCCAGCATTCCCTACCAAGCACAGCGATGGCAGATATGCTTTCATCATAAAGGAACATGTTGAAAAAGTTTTGTGAATTATTCTTTGTCGGAAACGGAATACCAGTTAGCTGACCAAGCTCAGACGCGCTTTAACTAAAGCCTGTCAGAAGATGGTTTACAAGTATGCGCGTCCAAAGCGACTCGTATAGATTTTGACGCCAATAGAATTGGAGGTTCTGCCAAACAAATCTGCTTGATCTATCAAACATCGATTTGTAAATATTTTTATTTCTCTCTTTGATTTGGATTTATAAAATATTTTAAAAAAATACAAAAATAGAAAACCAAGAAAAAAGAAAATACAAAAATATAAAACAAGAAAAACAAAATATAAAATCAAGAAAATTTCAAAAATACCAACAATATCTTCTCGACAGATGTCTCTTGAATCGATAACATTTACTACCTAGAAATGGGTTGATAACATCGACACGGGCGTGTAAATAAGTTCGAAACATGAGTTTCAAATGTTTTTCAAAAATTCATTTCTAAATGTTCTCATAATACTTATGTACATTCATGCAAACTCGGAACCGAAGTAAAAGAAAGTGTACGTTTTTAGTGCACTTACTCTTTAAATAGAATAGAAGTCTTCTATCATGGTTTTTATAAAGCGTTGAACATGATTTTCCAAAAAGGACTTTTGAATGTCAAATTGTCTACAATATAATTTGTGGCATCTTTCCATAAAAAGTGGTATTTGTTAAAATTGTGTGTTCAACACTCCCTTCCTCAATTATATTTAACAATTGTGGTACTATCAATGTCATTTTATGTGGATCAATTTCTGAGGGGGAGCTTTTAAAACAAAAGCCTTTTAATGTGTTGGGTACATCTCATAAATGTTAATTTTATGTATCCAAACACATTTTGTGAAATTAAAATGTGGAAATTATAATGTCAAATAATAATATACATTGTTCACTAAGGCATCTCACTCCGTCTTTAATATTTTATGGTGTCATATCAATTTTTCATTCCAATGTCAAGTTTTAATAAATATTGGTATCCCACATATACTGTTGAAGGGGAGCAATCTGAAAAATGAATTCATGCAATATCGTGGTATAATTTTTCTCCCCATGGAACTTTTCATGTCATAAATTTTAATCAATTGGTATTTCAAATACTAAATGTTTTATTATTTAAAATAAGGGGAGAAAATGTGATTAAAATATGATATAGAAGAATGTGATCTTTAAGACTCTAAGTGCAACTCTTTCCTTCATGTGCTAAACAATTTTGAATCTCGGAGCACATGTGTAGGGGGAGTATTTAAAAATAACAATGTCAGAAAATGGTTTTTATGGTTCGATCTCTATACCCAACAACCAATTAATCTCACGACGTCGATGAAGACATAAGGTGGTTGACTCGCCGAAACTCACACCTTAAAATCTATCTATATATAATATAAATACAACAAAGGATCAGAATCCGCGAGACCAAGTAAACCGGAAGTATAAGAGTGTGTCCCAAGGGTCCGTTATTCCCCAACGGGCTAAGAGGGAAAAGCCAGAGACGATAAGATAGTTGTGTTTGAATATGACAAGGAATGATTTGAGGCTAATACTAATAAGCAAATACACATAAGAATAAGCTGGAACTAAAACAAAAGCTAGAAATGGTAAAAACACTTAAAACTTCTACACTAAGGCGCGAATAAGCTCAAATAAACTTAAGACAAATCAAATAAGCTAAACTAGCTCTAAATAAGCAAATACAAAAAGCAATTAAGCTAAATAAAATAAGATAAGCACAACAGTACTAACAACAATACTACCAGTATTAACTACCATACTAACTTTAAGTTAGTAACTGCTAGTTTTATGTCGTACTGTGGTCTAGAGTGTAAGTTAGTACTGTTAGTTTAAACAAAACACAATGAAACAAGAAATAAGCAAATAAGCTAAAACAGATAATTAACTACCCCTAATAAGCATTCAGGCATAAGAATAAGCAACTAGATTAAACTAAAATAGCAAATAAGCTAAAAAGCTACAAACTGATACACTATTGAAAATACTTTGAAAAGGAAAATAAGCTTAAATAAGCTTACTCCTAAAGACAGTAAAGGAAAATGGTTTAATCTACTCTAAAAAGCTAAGGAAATCTTAAATAAGCAGAAATAATAAGCTGATAAGCTAAAATGAACCACCAGTACTAACAGTTTTAACTAACGGTACTAACTTGGAGTTAGTACTGCTAGCTTTAAGTTAGTACTGCTAGCTTTAAAAGTTCCAAAAATGAACTAGCAGTACTAACTTAGGGTTAGTACTGCTAGTTGAAAATATCCCTTAAAGTTTTCAAAAATCATTCTTCTTTTTATTTTAAGCTGATTAGATCCTAAATTATTTAAAACAGATTATCAAATGACAGAATAAGACATTTATAAGCAGACTTCAATCAAGAATGAGCACTTAAATAAGCTGAATTAGTCTAGCAGTGTTAACTCAAAACCAACAGTTTTATCAAATGAACTAACAGTACTAACTAAGAAAGTGATACAAACTACTTTTTTAAACTAACAAGTAAGCAAGATAAGCACTAGACATCATAATAAAGCATTATTAAGCAAATATAAGTAATAAATAAGCACTTGTTAACAGTTCTGCAGTAAATAAGAAATATAAGAAAAGAGAGACTTACAAAACCCTTGCTCAAAACAGGGTTAAACAAAGAGTCTACAAGCTCTAGCTTATATAAAACAAGCTAGTGAGAGTCCATAAGCCCATCCAGAACTGGCTTATCATCCATAAAATAAGCTGTGGTATATTTGAGTGTAATTTTTGTGATTAACTACTTAACTTTTTTAAATTTACTTAATTAAGGCAGCTTATAAACAAGCTGTATTGATAGCTTTTTGAACACAAAACAACACGCATTAAGACAAAGTAAATTTACAAGACTTGGAAAAATAAAATTGCATAAAAATAAGCTGAATTTTAACTAACAACTAGATAAAAACTAAAAACTAACTCTGGCTCTTGGGTTACAATGGCCCTATTTATACTAAAACGAATTAAGGTCTTGGTTTCTTGGACTTTTTTCTCTTCTTTCTTCTGTGTTTCTTTGTAGAGACAAAAACCAAGTGTGCTTGTTGTGTGATGTGATTCTAAAACAAATCCCAGCCTTCAATTTCTTTTGTGCTTCTTTTGAGTCAATCACAGCCATCGAAATTACTTGGGAATGGTGATGGATTGCCAACATGGCAATTATAAGCATGGGAATAGTGAGTGGTTGAAAATGATTTATCTAGGTGTTGAGTGTTATGCAGTGGGGGGGTGGGTGGGGGGAAGTTGAAAGGGGGAAGGTATGTTACGACATCCCTAGTTAGTTGTACCAGGGTTTTGTTGGGCTGGGAAAGATTGATTTAGGAAGGTTGGCAGCTTTGGCCTCAACTCTTATAACCTCATAGTAAAGTTTGCCCCTTTTTTAAGCTACAACTTTTAGGGTTTGGCAGAACTGGCCCCCTAAAGTTATACTTCACCCGTAATTATCCATTTCAGCCCTTGTCTTTATGTAACACAACTTTAGGTTTTGCAGTTTAGTCCCTCAATTTGTATGTTTCTTCATGATGGCTGACTTTTGACTTTGGACTGACTTTGCTTTGGATAGACTTTGCTGTTTTTCCATCTCGTGCTTAGATTGGTCGTTTTTGCTTCATTTTGATATCCCGTCCTCGCACCAAATATATGCAAAACATACAAAATATACAATGTATTATTTGGTACTGTCTTTAGTCCTATAAGTCCCTTTTTTAATTGAAAATGGTAGTGTAATTAAACACTTACCAAATCCCCCAGACTAAGGTATTGTCCGTGCCCTCACCGCAATGTTATGAAGTAACACTTTACGAAAACTAAGAATCCAATCCCCCTTCGACTAATAACCTCCGAAAAAGTACTAGGCGTTTGTCAAGGGAACAAAAGAATCAATTAGTTTACTATCCCGTTTTACCAATTTTTCATATGAACACTAACATATCCCTAATATTTTGGATTTTCCTTTTTCTTTCTTCACTACTGTTTGACTTCCATGTTATTTTATAAACACTGGGATCATATAATGAGAGCACCATAGACTAATCTAGCGGATGTCCTAAAGGATAAATTCATCGTCCCCCGATTTTCACTAGTTTCCCCAACCAAGCAATTAACACAAGATCATTTGTCAATATAAGTCTAAATGTTAAGCACTCATACTTATGACTTGTGAACTTTTAACTCCACGGATATATGATTTGAATGTGTGTACTCATTTCACCTCAACCATAGATCAACTTATTTCCATAGTCGTAATCCAAGATGAATCATGACTCAAAGCAACAACTTATTAGAGACCTTGTAACTGTTTTTAAAAGACGAAAATTTAACTGTAAGAACTTTTTGCAACATCTCATACATTCATAAACATAAGTTCTTAAAGCTAGAAATGCGTTGCTTAGTTTTTAAAACACCACCTAGGCCTCGCTCCCTAGTAGGATATCACAACCAACGACCGTTTCCGGTTTCTTGATTTTGTGGGTCCTGATCCTTGTTATATATTTATAGATGTCTATGGTTATTTATGTATAATAAGGTGTAAGTGCGCGCGAGTCAACCCTCACCTAGACCTCGCTTCCTGGTGAGATATCACAACACATCAAATCCCTAGAAGCAAAGATGTCTTAGTTTGAACCCCCACCTCGCTGTTAGCGGAGTGGGATATCACGACACATCTTTTACTTGCTTCATATACTCAAATGCATGCTTCATTGGCATAATTTCAATAATCATGCATTTTTGCATTCATATTTCATTCATGCCTCTTTGGCATTTTAACTTTCAATTTACTAAGAACAGAAAAATTTGTTTTAAAGAATCAAGTTACAAAATTTGAGCTTTTTCTAAAAAAAACATCGATTGACTTAGTTGAATTGAAATGAGCAC
>BQNB010150781.1:0-14432 GCA_026074375.1 Tanacetum coccineum
GATCCGTGGTCCGCAGGTCTCCAAAAATACGGACAGAGTTAATTTTTGAGCGAATTGAAATATGGTGTTATGTTTTAGCAATTGGAGTGTATTATACTTACTATTAGGAGTATGTGATATAATTTTCAGAGTTGACGTCCAAGTTTTGAGTGAACCGTACAACTTGTCGTGAATTTCCCGATGGAATTTCAATGTAGTCGATCCTACTAGGAGTGCGTTATCTTTTCACATAAGTTTTGACCATTACTAATAACACAATCATTTATGAACATTTAGACTCAACAAAACATCGTCAACACAAGTGTGAGTTGCAATTCGATGATTGTCCTTTTCGTCTTTTTCAATCGATTTCGTAATTTCATGTATTGACCATACATGTAGATTTCGAAAATATCTATGGTCATTTTATTGATAGTTTCTTAATCTAATAAAATTATAATCTCGATTATGTTCACGATCTGAAGTTTTGTAATTGGAACTTGTAATGAGAATTAACATCTTTTGAATAATGATTAATTGCTTCATTAAATTTCCTCTTACGATTATTTTTTAGATGATGGAGAATCACTATCCATGATAAGTTCCATCATTCCTAATCCTAATCTTAAATAATTAAATACTTCTCGTTTTAAGGGCTTAGTAAATATATCGGCTATATTATCCTCGGATGCAACTTTCTAGATAGAAATATTGCCCTTTTGTAAATTACCGCGTAGAAAGTGGTGACGTATTTCTATATGTTTAGTTCTAGAGTGTTGTATGAGGTTTTTGCTTAAGTCGATAGCGCCTTTATGGTAACACATAATCGGAACGTCGTCGAGGCGTATGCCATAGTCGATGAGAGCTTGTTTCATCCATAGTGCTTGTTGACATGCCTTTCCGGCAAAGACGTATTCGGCTTCGGTCGTGGAGATAGCAAGGGACGTTTGTTTCTTAGCGAACCAAGATGTTAAACAACATCCCATGAATGTACAAACGCCACTAGTACTTTTGCGATCAACGTAATCACCCGCGTGGTCAGAGTCGGCATAAACTATTGTTTCTATTCCGGTTCCTTTTGGATACCATAATCCTAAGTGACTAGTTCCTCTAATATACCTAAATATACGCTTAACGGCTTCTAAATGGGTAGTCTTAGATTTTCTGAACTCTTGCACATAAAGCAAACACCTAAACATAATATCGGGCCAACTTGCAGTTTAATAAGTAAACTACCAATCATTACCTTGTATTAAGCTTAATCCCACGGATCGGCTTCATCGTCCTTAGTGAGCTTGATCTCCGTTGACATCGGAGTCTTGGTTGGTTTGGAATCTTCCAACCCGAACTTCTTTAACATCTCCTTGATGTACTTGGATTGATTGGAAAATATTCCGTCTTCTATTTGTTTGATTTGAAGACCCAAGAAGAAGTTCAACTCCCCCATCATACTCATCTCAAACTCATCGTGCATGATTTTCGCAAAATCATCACATAAGTTTTGACTCGTAGAACCAAATATAATGTCGTCGACATATATTTGAACAATGATAAGATGTGATTTTGATTTCTTAGTAAAAAGTGTATTATCGACCATTCCCATTGAATACTTGTGTTTTATCAAAAATGCTTTTAGTCTATCATACCAAGCTTTGGGATCTTGCTTAAGACCATACAAAGCATTTTTAAGTTTATAAACACAGTTTGGTTTTTGAAAATCAATAAACCCCGGAGGTTAAGCAACATAAGCCTCTTCGTTTATAAAATCATTTAGAAAAGTACTTTTTACATCCATTTGATATAATTTAAAATCATTTGCACAAGCAATAGCAAGAAGTATTCTAATTGACTCTAATCTAGCTACCGGAGCATATGTTTCATTCAAAACAAATTATATTATCATCATTCAACTTTCCAATAATCAACAACCACACAAAATCCAAAAATCAAACATTTAAATAGGTACAATGTTGTGGACAAATCTATACTTTCTTGTTGATTATATTCTTGTGCTACTAGTCTAGCCTTATTTCTAGATACTATACCGTTTTCATCTAATTTATTTCTTAAGACCCATTTTGTTCCTATGAGGGATTGACTTATAGGTAAAGGGACTAAGGAGGTGTTTCTTTTTTGCTTAATATCCTAGATGGAAAAATTTTCTTAATGCAACCAGGAAAAAGATTGTTTGTTTTTTGCTTAACATGGAAGTAAATCCTGTTTCTAAAAGGGTGCTAAAAAGAAGGTTGTTTCCATCCAGGATCCTGTATCACAAATTTACCCACGCATCTTTCTTTTATTCTTTCTTCTACTAACATAACCTACTTGTTTTTAACATCTTCGGCTCTACCAAACCTACTTCCTATGGCAACTAACATACCACTCTAATCCGCTGCCTTACTCCTTATGCTAACTATTGAATTGTCGTCTCTACTCTTTTGATCCCTCCAACATGTTTTTATTATGTCGACTTCATTACCTCATCTTTGTATTAGTATAAAACTGCATAAAATTTACGGTTTTTTTTATCTCCTTTAAAATTCCCTATATAATGAATTGTCTTAAGTTTTTGGAATTTGTAGAAATTAAGTTTGATTATGTTATCATTTATACTTTGATTTTTTGATTCTTTGGGTTTCCAATACTAATCATTTGGTCTATCTTGACTTTAAAACAAGGTAAATCACCATTTAGGTTTAAGATTCCATCAGGATGAAAAGAAACAGGATATTTTCAGACAGGATTATTTCCAGACATAATTATTAATGTAGACAGGAACTATTTCCAGACAGGAAAAAAAGAAACAACCCCTAATTCCCAAACATCATTGGCTACAAATTGATTTAGTTCATCTTGCATAAGCCCCTCAACCCAACGTTCATCGTTTACTCATCATTGACTTTTTTTTTGGTTCTGTTGTAGATTAAAAACAATTACTATATGTATTAGGCTTGAGATCTTAAAGATCTTATGATTAAGATTCCTATGACTTCATCTAGTGGATGAAACTTGGACTCTTTAATTTTAAGAATTCGTCAACTTCTATCGACTCATCTTCTTCCATTATTCGTCATTACTGATTTTGGTATTCTTTCTAATGCTTCTCTTCACCAACATCAACATCAACCAATGGAATGATAATTTGGTAGGAGGAGGGCTTTCATCGAATGTCATGTTGAGTGATTCTTCGACTTTCATTGAATGTTTATTTAATACTACATAAGCTTAACTATTTTGAGAATACCCTGAGAAAAACACTTCGAAGTGACCTTGGGTCAAAACTTTGATGTGGTTTTTGTTTTTTCAGAAATACCTCTAATACATCTTTAATCTGACTCCTACAGACGCCGGCAGACATTTAGGTCATTAAGACGGTTTGTTTTTTTCATGATCATTCAGAGGCAGTAAGATCCAAACTCTGTAAGAGCGTTTGTTTTTCTGGCCGATTAAGAGGCAGTACAGGTATAAACCTCTTATCTGGACAGGATTGAGGAGGAGAGTGTTTTAAACACCTCTGTAATGTCTTTTTTTTTAACTTCTTTTTTGGTTTATTTTCTACTTTACTTTTATTTTTTTATTTTATTTTTTGATTTTTTTTTCTTATTCACTTTTATCTTTGTATTAAAATATTAATAGAATGATTGCATATGTTTTATTATATAAAAATGTAATAAAATGATATGCGTCAATTTATATTTTGTTTCAAATTAAAGGTACGGTTTCGGGACCCTCAAAATCTTATTTCTAACCTGTGACTCATTTAGTTTTTAGACTCGTTTTAAAAGTTTAATTAAACTCTAACATGTTTATTTTTTGTCGAATAACATGAATTGCATGTTTTTTTTAAATACTTAACTTTAAATTGATATATTATAAAATTGTTTTTTTGTTTAATAAAAAAATATTTTTATGCGAATGCAATCATTTTATATTAAAATTGTGAAAAAACTATTGTTTTTAACAACATCTATAACATTTTACCAAAATCAAACATATTTATTTCATTTCAGATTCAGACTTCATTACCACATTATTCAGATTAAGAAGAATCAGATTCAGACTATTCTACCCGAAATATTCATAATCAGATGTGCGAATCTAATTCAATTCAGACCTCTTAATAAACAAACAGCACCTTTGTTAATAGTCTTGAGTATCAAAAAGAAGCACTTGCTTTCCAAATACTTTTTAAAATATTCTAAAAAAGTTTGCCTACATCTATATATTTCATAAGGGGTTTTTCCTAGTATTGGTCGAATTAATATTCTATTTAGTATATAAGTTAACGTATCGACGACATTACACCAAAACTTTTGTGGAATGGATTGTTCATTAAGTGATACTTTAAAAATCAACCCTTTAAATATATAAATACAATATATAATAAATATATAATATATAATATAAATATATATAAGGATAATTATCAAAAATATCAATAATGAGAAGAGTGAGTATTCCAAGAGGCTTTTTAAAAGGAAATTACTTTTACCCAAAGTAAAATCCCTAAAAACCTTCCCGGGTCGTGTCCCGACGAGGTGCGAATTTGAAAATCGAGGTAACGTTTGTGGAACAATGCTTGAATATCACAAATTTGGTTTGGTTTTCTATTTCTACAAATAAAATGCAAAAACAAGTAAAGGCACGCCAAAAACAAAAGCAAATAAGGCTAAAACACTAAAAATGATAACGGGACTAAAAACCCGTTCTTTAAAAACTCAATTTCTAAAATTTTAACCCTACAAATGAAATTTTAATTTTTAACAAACCTAAATGATAAAAGAAAATTTTAGAAAAAAGGATTATATTTTTTTGACTTTTATATTTTTTATTAAGAATTAAAAACAGTTTTATTAAAAAATACTAAACTAATTTAGAAAATTCTGAAAAATTCATGAAAAGTACTATGAACTAATTAAAATCTAAGAAAAATAAAGTGGGTGAAACAGCTTATTGCAATAAGCTGTAATAAGCAGAAAAGGGCTTATAACTAAAATAGGCTAAAAAGTGTATAAAAGAAAAGTGTTAGGAGACTATAACAAAAAAGTCTCAAGGGCAGGATGGTTGTGTGGTGTGGTGTGTAAAGCGTTGGTTGAGTGATGGGGGGGGGGGGAGAGTTCTCAATTCGAGACCTATGCTCACTTGACTTCTCCTTCACTCCCAATGTTTTTATTTTTGCAAACTTTTTTTATGAAAAAGCTTAAGGACCTAAAAATAAGCAACTTTTGTAAAATGACTTTTTATAAAAAAAACTAGAATAAGTTGGAAATAAGCTCTTAAAAGTGACAGATTACTTTTTTTTTACACTAAGTGATAAAAGGCTAACTGTTAAGCATTTTTAGACTTAAAAAGCTAATAAAAAAGCAAATAAGCTATCAATGGGCAATAAGCTATACCTAATGAGTACTATGGAACAAAAATAAGCAAACAAGATGAGCTAAACTAAGCTTAAAATGACAGAATTACCAAAAGGCTTTTAAACTTAAATTTGCTAAACTGAAAAAGCTAAAAAGCTTGAATAAGCTATAACATAAGCTAAATAAGCTAAAAGCATCTTAATCCTAACTTAATAAGAAAATCTAAACTAAGTTTAAGCAATCCTAACAGCTAAAAAGCTAAAATAAGCTAATAAGCAATTTTGGCAAAAAACTACTGAAACGGCCAACAAGGGCACTTTCTAGCTTATTTTTAAGCTAGAGAAGGGATCCTTAGGGCTTAATGACTTATAACATTATAAAGCTTATACAACAAGCTTCTAAAATCAGCAAAGAAAAAGGAGTTTGAAACACAGATAAGCCATGAAAAAGCTAAGTAAAAAAGTTGTTTACTAAAAATGCACACTTTTTAGTTTTCTTTAAAGGACAAAAAGCTTTTTGCAGGCCTAATTTTAAGCTAGCAAACAATGATTAAAACTTAAAATAAGCTAAAACACATTAATCCCTATACCTAATGAACTTGGTGCAAGAAAAATCATAAGCTAAAACACACTTTAGCTTATCTAAATTTGCTTTTGAAAGATGGACATTTTAAACTTTGAAATTAACTCTTGCAAACCTTGACAGTTTTAACTCAAAACTCAAATTACAAATACCTACTTACACACACTGAATTCTACAGCATTATGAATCCAAAATAAGCATGCTAACAACTCCTAAATGCCCTTAATCAAAATCTAAACAATTAAGCTAAACTATAAAGCTTAAAACCTACAGATTCAAACCATGATTACTAAACACCTTAGGAATGAATTTTACACTTTGAAGACTTTTCTAAACTGGCTTATAAGATTAATTTAAGCTTTCCAAATTTGACTTAAGGGTCAAAAGTCACCAAGCAGTATTAACTCTTGTTAATACTGCTAGTGCCAAACACCCCTTAAGAAAGTGAAAATCCATTTTAAGCTTATAAAACACAGTTTAAACCTTTGATTTTTGAAAACAGATGATGAACTAAGTTTAACTAAGATTAATAAGCAAATTTAAACAGACAATAAGCACTTTAGATAAGCTAATGAAATAAGCAGTATTTTAAGCTAAAATATGGCAGATTATGAAATACTTGAACAAATGAAACAAAGACTATAAAATAAGCAAGTTAAGCACTAAATGACATGAATAAGCAAGAATAAGCAGATAATAAGCAGAGATAAGCAGTAAAATAAGCTAACAGTTTATAAACTAAAACTTGAAAATAGAAAACTTACAAAGGCCCTTGCTCAAAACAGGGCAAATAAGCTTACAATAAGCTGATCTACAAGCTTTAGCTTGTTTAAAACAAGCTAGTAAATACCCACAAGCCCTTCTAGGTTTGGCTTGTCATCCAAATTAGCTTATGAGTGATTTTTAGGAAAAAAGGCTTAAACTCTTCAAGCTATGGAAAAGCTTGAATAGTTTAAGTAAACAGCTTAAGTATGAGTTAAAAAGAGCTTATGTGAGCTTATAAAATGTTTTCAAAACACAAAGTACATTAACTTAAAACAGATTTCTTAAAACTTAAAAACTTCAAATTTCATTAAACTTAAAAACGGATTACAAGACTTGGAAATTTAAATTGCATAAAGTAAAAACATTAAAAATAAGCTGCTAAAAACTAGATGCCTTTAAAGGCTTACAAGAGTCCCTATTTATAGAAGAAATATCAAAGTCTTGGGTCTTTAATGTGTGTTTCTTTAGAGAGTGATAACTGAGGGTGTGTTTCTTGTGTGATAGAAGTCGAAAACCAATCTTAGCCATCCGATTTGAGTGTCCTCCAAGTCTTTTCATCACAACCCTTGAATTTTTGTCTTCAACCTTAAACGAATGGGGTTGTTTAGGATTGCCAACATGGATTTGTTGGTTTATGAAGTGGGGTTAAGGTGGGAGAGGGATATTTTTGTCTAGGGTTGTAGGGTGATACATTTTGGGGAAGATAAACAGTGATGGCGGGAAATGGGTGTGTTTGTTTTGGTTTAACGGGTGTTTACCCTGTTTTTTATAAATCATGTGCGCCGTTAGTCCTTTTGGACTGACATTGTTAGTCCTTGAGGACTAACGGTGTAAAGGTGAAAGGACTTGTGGTGAAATGGACTTAACAGTCCTATTTGTTAAATGGTGTGGGCTGTTAAGTAGGTTTGGGCTTATGGATTGGGCTTTTTTAAGCTTTAAGCTTATGAAAGTCTTGATATAAATGCTTAATGGGCTACCTCGGCCCATTGGATGGGTGCGGGTTGGCCCAATAAGTATTTTTTCGGTTTCGGCTTCGTCTTTGACTTTTGACTTTGACTTTTTGGTTGACTTTGACTTTGACTTGACTTTTTTATGCTCTTTCCGTTCCGTGCTTGGTTTTGTCCGTTTTGGCTTGATTTTTGTCCTTTAGTGAATATTCGTTACCTACACAATCATAAATCACAAAACACACAAATACAATGTATTTTTGGTACATTTTGGTCATTTTAGGCACGTTTTTATAGGCAAAAGGTATGTGTAATTAAGCACAAACCATTAAGCATAGTCCTAGACATCTCTTGTAAGGTCGTATTCTTTCTTTTTACTACCCCATTTGATTGTGGAGTATGTGGAGCCGAGAAGTTATGAGTAATGCCTTGTGCATCACAATAAGCTCCGAATTGTACTTCATTATCAAATTCCCGACCATGATCCGTTCTAATAGCTAGTATAGAACTACCTAGTTGGTTTTAAATTTTCCTACTTAATATTTCAAATTTCTCAAATACTTCATTTTTAGTCTTTAGAAATCTAGTCCATGTATACCTAGAATAATTATCTAGTACTACTAAGGTGTATAAATTACCTCTATAGCTTTTAATTACCGATGGACCAAATAAGTCCATATGTAATAATTCTAAGCATCTTTTAGTGGAAACCATATTGTTAGCTTTATGACTTGCATTGAGCTTTGACTTCCCAAAAAATATTTTAGAATCATCAACAAAAATTTTATCACTATTTTTAGCTTGGTAATTCAAACTAATTCCTTTAGATGACTACGATTGGAATTAAACACATATATGCAAGACCAAGTCTTCTGATGCCAAAGGTAGAATTAAACCCACCACTGTGTGCAAACATAATTTGTCTTGAGACTTATTTTTCATTACGTATAAACCCATTTTTTCCTAATCCCATTTATCCTTGAATTTACCATCTTTAATATATCACTACTACCCTTTCCTTTCCGTGAAATAAGACTTACACATATTGTCACAAAATTGACCGACACTAATAAGTTAAAAGCTAAGTTATCACGTTTCTACATTAGATATAGTACAGAGATCTCATTAGAGATTGTACCTTGCCTATGATCTTTCCTTATTAAGTTACTATCCAAAAACAAAGTTACCCTCCGTCGTAGTGCTTGGGTAGGTAGAAGAATAAACTCCTTGTTACCGGTCATGAATTTTAGTATCAACTACTATTTTTGATCCACAACATCCGGTTACTAAGCAAGTTCTCAAGCATACATATTTCAACAAAAACAAATTCAAGCGTTTGGTCCTAATATCTCATGGGTCCGAAAATGTTAGTGTTGTACATCCCTTGCATTTGTTGCAGTTGATTGGGATATTGAAATGGGATACAATTTCCCATGTGTACGAAGCCTTGATTTTGTTCGTTGTTCCAATTCATAGGGTAAAGTTTTGTGAATTGGTTTGTCTAGAGTTTCTCCTAGAATTGAGGATGTGTTGTACCTTGGTTGAGAAAGATGTTTTCTCTAGGTGGAGTGTTTTTTGATCTAGATCTTTTGACATACTAACCGCTTTTTAAGTGATGTTTAGAGATGGTTTCTTTGAGACCATCAATGCTATTATTATTAGTTTTCTTCTAGTAATAACAAAATTCCGATATAGAAGAACATAGGTGACTAAAAACAGTGTTATGTCCCTTTTTTTCGCCAATAGGTTCGACTTACGGATCTATAAGGAACAGCGCTTTTTCAGCGGACGATCCAACAAAACACATGGTTTTAGTTTCGCTTGTTGACGCTTTACTATCATCAAATCCTAGACTTATTTTACAACTAGGTGACTTTTGATTATTTAACATTTCTCTTAGTAAACTAGCGCTTTTATCAAATTTAACTTGAGTTTCTTTAAGTTTGGCGTTTTGCAATTTAAGTACTTCACATGACTTACACGCAATCTCAATTTCTTTACTTCTCTTAAGTTTCTTAATTTTCTCGTTCAATTCTAAAATTTCTTTTCTAAAGATCCTCTATTAGTTTTCAAAATTTATTCGTGTTAATGATTTTTAAGGTAATTTCAACAATAGTCTATCGTAACTATTGCATACTATCATTATCAAGAGAAGATGCATTGTCACTATAATAAGAGAAGAGTAAGAGATGCCAATTATCATTTAACAATTGAGCCAATTAGACAAGTTTCGTCTTGTTTTTTTGTCTTCGGCGTCATTTTCGTTATCGCTCCAAGAACCTCTAATGAAGGCCTTTTGATCTTTGTTGCGAGATGGTTTTGGACAATCGCCAATGAGATGATTTGGATCACCGCAACTAAAATATTTTCGGTCACTCTTTCCTTTCTTCTCATCTCTTTGTCGGAATGACTTCTTTTCTTTTCTTGGTTGCCTAACAAATTTACCCTTTCTTTTAAAGAACTTTTTAAAGTTCCTTACGTCCATAGCATATTCTTCATCATCGCTTCCGGATGTCGAAGTTTCATCATCACTAGACTCTTTCTTAGCTTTCAAGGCAATGGACTTAATTCTTCCCTTTTTGCCTAAATAGATTTCAGAATCTTTTTTGATGACTACTTTATGTACTTTTAGATTGCCTATAAGCTCGACATAAGAGCTGTGTGAAGAAACAAATCTTTCATTATTCAATGTCGTGACCTATTGCTCTCCTTTTAGGATTTAGAAGCCCTAAGAAACATCCTAACATAGCTTCTTGCTAAAAAACCTTCACAAGAGCTTTAAACTAGTAATGATCGTTTAAATCCTAGCAACACTGCTATCACATGATACTTCCTTCAAGGATAGTAACATTGTTCATATTGTTGAACAGATAAATCATTTTATTACCTCTTACTTGAGCTTATTACCTTGATGTGTGATTAACAACGATTGCCAAATATCTTTAGCTGTTTTACACATAAAAATTATTTCGTATTCCTTTTTAGTTAAAGCCTTATAAAGAACCATTTTAGCTTCATTATATTAGCAAGTTTCTTTTTAAGATCATCGGATTGTTCTTCAAAAGTAACAACCTCTAAAATTTGGGTAACTTCATTTTTGGCAACCGGTGGAAAATCACCATTCAAAATAATATGCTAAAGATCTAAATCTTTTTCTTTACATAAGTTTCAATCTAATTTTTTCCAATAATAAAATGATCACTTTCAAAAAAGAGGTGATCTTTGCATAGATTGCCCTTCTAGATGTTTATCTGAATCCATAGATCGATTCAAGCTTTAATGTACAATATACGTTAAAGATCTTGGGTGACCTTGGCTTTTGATACCAATTATGGAAACTAGAAGAGGGGTTGAATAGTTTTTACCGTTTTAAAATTAAGACTTAGATTGTCAACTTATGTGAACTCAAGAGATATACACAAGTGTATATGATAGCGATGTAATAAGTAAATAAACAATCTACGAAATATGAACAAGTAAAGATAGGAAAGATCAAACCGATAACACAATGATTTACAGTGGTTCGGCTACGAAGCTCCTCTTCACCCTACTCCACTCCCCAAGTACCCAACTTGAGAGTTATCTTTACTATTTCAACAAGCTCCCTTTAGGCGGAGAAAACCGTACACGTCGCTTACACTTTTTTGGTACTAAGCTAAATACCGAGTTCTACTTCGAGATAGAACCAATCTAACACACTATGTAACTTGTGGCCTAAATACTAACATATCATACACATATGATATACATAACACACAACACAAGATATAGAAGATGAATGATTATCACAAACATGATGACACAACTAAACAATTAACACTTGAAGCTTGACGTCTTCTTGAGTGTTCTTCACTAAAGAGTGGAATGAGTTGATCACTTGTAATGGATTATGTAACAAGTATAATGATCAAAGAATATAAAATATAAAAGTATGTGAAAAATATTTGTCAATAGTTGTCTAAAATGAAGACTAAGGTTTGCCTATTAATAGCAACCTTTGAAATTAAATGTTTTCCCCAAACAGTTGGATGTGCGACCCACGATCACATCAGCTGGTTATGTTGCCTTAATACTGTGAGATCCGTTTCGAGAGCTAAGACAACATTTGTCAATTTTATATGATTAAAACAGCTAATATAAAACATACATATAAATCACCCTTTATAAACCTATCCTACCTCAATCTATACAAATTATTGTTTTGTACTTATTAAAACTAGTTTAATAGATTCTTTTAGAACAAAATATTTCTTATCACCAATAAGGACAGATTTTCTAGATTTAGAAAGATTGTTTCCACTTATGGTTAATCGTATTTTGTCTTACATGATTATTTTGTCTTATTTTGTCTTATTTTGTCTTACATGATTAAAAAAGGTTTATACAAATGATAATATTTTTCTTTGATCATTAACTATGTTTAATAATGTCATATTCATACCTTAAGTGATTTGTCGTCGTCAAGTAAACTTTTGACTAAATAACTTGTTTACGTAAACTTTTACGTAGTATGACATTATATTTGTTATTATCAAAACATGAAGATCATTAAATATATTTATCGTTTTTGCACGAATATTTGTATTAACATTTACAATGAATGAAAACTTTCAAAGATCAAAATTTTCTTCTTCATATGTGTTTGTGAGGTGATGAAAAATAGAAAGAGAGATTTGTAAGAAAAAATAGAAGGAGAGACTTGAGAAATCGTATACTTGAAAAAATGAAAGTATATGTCATGTGCTTCAAAAGCAAGAACAACACATGAAAAGAAAAAGCAAAAAGTATGCAAGAAAAGAAATGTCACCGCATACAAAAATAGACAGAGTGCTTGTTCTAAATTCTCTTTATCTTATCAAAATCTCATGATACAATTTCAGATGTTCATCATGGTTAACACAAACATTCTCTTTAAAGGAATTATCTTGGCGTGTGTTGATTGTGGTGCACGGTGTGATTTAATTACTCTAAAATACTCCTATGATCTTCCAGAACCGGAATTGATCTACCCCAGAGTCTTCCTTCCAATTTATAAAAGTTAGTCTAGATGATGGAGTTTGTGGTGCAAATAAACATATTTTGAAAGCCAAATGGACTTAAGTGATAAAGCATTTAATGAAAAAGCATGAACGCAAATGATAAAGTTGTCAGAAGTGACAAGAAGTTGATAAAGAAAAGAATCGAATGCTGAGCAACAAAAATGTTGGAGTTGGAAGTGAGAGGCTTATAAGAAAAGACGAAGGGTGTTTCTCCTACACTAGGATAAGAACCAGGTCAACTCATATGTTATCAAATTTCATTTGTTGATTTCTAGTGTTAAAGTAGACATCATGGACCCAGTGATGCAAATGCACAACCCCTCCTAGCCACTCAAGTACTTCTCAAAAAGTATTTGTTTCATTCTCACGGAGATTTAATGTATAATCTATCGACTTCTCATTCCAAGAATCTTAGTATTGAATAAAGGACATTCTGCTCCAGTCCTTGATTACTAAAAGTGCACAAGATTCTAGAGCCAAAATGATATTCATGAAAATATCTTTAGGACACAAAAGTACGTTTGTATTAAATATCAATTATACAAAAAGTAAAAAAGATATATGTCTTTGTGACATTGCATGTCTATGTGACATTGCCGAAACATTCTGGAGTGATACTATAAAATAGTATTCATAATGATTGAATGGAAATCCTACCAGTGCTAACATCATGCCAACGCTGAATGTAGGTCACTCATTTGAAAATGATTGCTTAATGATTCAAATAAGTGTTAACTAGTAATCTATGTGATCTAGTGGTTATGTGTTTCCCAGGGTAACACAACACTAAGTTCACGAGATCAATGCTTATTTGGATTTCATGATCATATTTTCGCATCCTTATCATCGAGATATTGATTTGATCATATTTTTCAAATATTTCATCGGGAATTTTCAAAGCATGATCTTGTGATGTATGAACTTCATGGTTAATGTGGAAGATGGTTCTTACTCTGATAATTCTCCATTTCATCTTCTACAACATACAACAACAACATTTCTACCTTTCACAAGCATGACTACTTCAACGATTATTATAACATCAAAAGTTACCTTTCAACCTTCACGGGAATGATAGCAATCAAGTTTGTTGGTTTGAGGAAGCTTATGGTTATTTTGGGGGAGTATGTTTGTTTATAAAGGGGAGAATGTTTGATTCTTAGAGAGGAAAGAAATGATTTCGATTTCAATTTCATGGACTTCAAAGGATATTCTTCACCCGGAGCTTATTTTGGAAGCTTATATGATCATGATGCTCACGATGAATCATAATCATCATGAGGGGGAGAAAATATAAGCTTAGTATTGGCCAAATATGAGGGAGAAAAAGATATAAGTATATTTGGGGAGAAAATGTAAGGTCAATCCAAGTATATGAAAGGGGAAAAGATATAAGCAAGAATATATGGGACAAATCAAGAAATTAGTGAAGAAATAAATCATTGTATAAGTAGTTTGATCGAGAAGATATGTTTTATCTTTATGATTGGTGAGGATTAAAAGAAACGAGAGAAAGCAAAAACAGAATGAGAAAATGTATATATTGTTGGTGAGGACTATTTCAGAATAAAGTGTTCAAGCATAAGGAAGAAGTCGTCATCAAAAACACAATAAGGATAGTTCCAAAGTAGATCATTTAGGGGGAGAATGTTAGAAATAAAGAAGTGAACTACTTTAATGTACTTATAAAGTACATGGACTAAATGTGTTAAGTTAGAAAAGTTTAATAACCAAGATGGCTATAAATAGGGAATGTATTTATG
>BQNB010150782.1:0-15991 GCA_026074375.1 Tanacetum coccineum
AATGAATTAAGATGGTGAAAATGTTCTAATAAGCTCTTATAATACCTTGTTTAATCTGTTTTCATAAAGCATTACAAACAGTTAAGTGTTTAAGTTAAGTAACTTAAAAATCCATTCCTTAAAATACCATAGCTTATTTGGAAGAAAAGCCAAACCTGGAAGGGCTTTTATGACCACACTAGCTTATCTATGATAAGCTAGAGCTTGTTGATAAGCTCTAAGAGCCATTTAAGCCCTTGTTTAAGCAAAGGGTTTTGTAAGTCCTCTTTTTCATTTTATAGCTTATTCACTATTTGCTTATTACATTGCTTATTTCTTGCTTATTACTGCTTAATTAGTGCTTATTCTGTCTTTATTTACCTTATTGCATTTAGATTCAAGGTTTTAGTTAAAACTGTTTAAGATAATCAAAAAAAAAATATGCATAGTAGTTTAGCTTTTACCTAAGTGCTTATTTACTTGAAATATTTGTTAATTTGTCCTTTATTAACACCGTGCTCAATTTGTTTTAGCTTTTTATAGTTTATTTCAAACTGTTTTAGGCTTAAATATGTTTTTTAAGTTTCTTAAGGGGTGTTTGGCACTAACAGTATTAACTCATGTTAATACTACTTGAGTGTCTTTTGACCTTTAAGTCAAATTTGAAATCTCAAATTAAGCCTATAAGTCAGTTTAGATAAGTTTTCAAAGTTTAAAATAACTGTTTAAGGTTTTGTCTTTCATTGGTTTGAATCTGTGGATTTTTAGCTTTATAGTTTAGCTTATTTTTTTAGATCTTGATTAGGAGTTTTTAGTTGAAAATTTTATGCTTGTTTATGGTTAAAATGCAGTAGAATAGATTTGTTATAAGTATGCATTTGTCATTTGAGTTTTTAGTATAAATATGTCAAAGTTTCCTTTCAATTTTAAAAGCTTTCGATCCACTTTTCAATCTTGATTTTAGGTTAGTTAAAACAAGTTTTAAGGTTTGATTTTTAGAGCACAAGATCTTTGTAGTCTAAGCTTGTGCTATTTAAGCTTATTTTGAGGTTTATAGCTTATTTAAGTGTTTGAATTTTAGGCTGCAAAAGCCATTTTGTCATTTTAAAAACCTTTGAAAAAACCAAAAACATAGTGTAAACAGCCTTTTTCAAAAGCCTTTTTTCTAGCTTATAAGTTATTCAAAATGCTTATTTTTAGATTATTTTGGTAGTTTATAGGACTAGCTTAATCTGTTTTTAGGTTTTAGACTTTAGCTTATTGATTTTGTAGCTTAAAAAGTAGCTTAAAGGCACCCTCTTAGGCTGTTTGGTTCCTAGTTTTATCAAAAAGCCAAGTTGGATGTCTGAGCTTATGGCTTATTGGATTTGCTTAAATTGTGTTTATATTTGCTTTTTAGGTTAGGTTTAAGGCCCTTGTAGCTTATTTGGCCCAAGTCTAAGTTTATTAAAGCTTATGTGTAAAATCAGTTAAGTATAAAGCCTTTTAAGCTTTTAGAGTAAAACTGTCTTTCCTTTAAGTGCTTTCCTGCTTATTTTCTTTGCTTAATTCCCTTCTCATTTGCTTATTAGGACTAAGTAGTTAGTTGTTCTCAGCTTATTAGCCTTTCATTTGCTTTTCAAGTCTTAAAAATTTAAAACAGTTAGCTTAAAAATCTTATAATATAAATTAGTCAAAACTGTCACTTTATTTAGCTTATTTCTAGCTTATTTTCAAGTTTCATAAAAAGTTCTTTTTTTAAAGTTTTCCATTTTCGCTTATTTTATAACTTTTTAAAAAAGAAAGCAAAAAAAAGTTTTATAAAAAAAAGAGGCCACATGGGTCGAACCTGTGACCTCCCCTTCACATACCCAATGTTGAGAATCGTTTAGCCCATCTAGGATTGGTTTTACAGATAACTTATATACGCAGCGGAATAATAAAGAACAATAAGTTATCAAACAAGGTTTTACTATTATTAACTATATCCTCAAGATTAAATGATCCTTGAGGCTAAACTAACTAATACATAGATGTCTATAACACATCTACTAACTATCTAACTATAGTGTACACACACACACCTTTTACTATTCGACTCTCATCAGTCGACTATGCTATGGATGGATGCTCTAAACTAATGTCTATGATCTCTTTATATAGAGAGATCATAAGACTTACAAGGAAACATAATTAATACAATTAATTACTCATTAATTACAAGGAAACTGTATAAGGAAACTAAATCTTCTCTTTAAAGCATATCATCACGCCATCAATAATGTTGATCTTGTTTCCTTCTTTAGCATATAGAATATATTGTTTCCTTTTGTATCATCAAATCAATATAATTCCCAACAATCTTCCCCTATTTGATGATGACAAAATAAACAATCTTTCCTTGTAAACTGCTTCCCCTTAACTTAAGATTATCCCCTTAAGTTAAAATCTCCATGTCATGCCACCACAATAAATAAGTTGCAAATCATATATTTCTGTAATCTTCTTCCCCTTTTTGTAATCATCTAATAGGGGTCTTCTGTAGATAAGCAACTTGGATCATGACAACTATAAATCATATACCATACTACCAATCCAGCCTTCCAATACTCAAATTACCCTCCATAAAGCTCAATACAAATAATGAACTCAAGTAGTAGAAATTTAAACTGGCAGTAGTAATAAATGACTAGCAGTAGTAACGAAACACTTCCCCTTAAGTGGTGCATGTAGATGGTTAAACATTTAATCAATAAGCTTCCCCTGAAACCCATATGTTTACCATCTCTTGAATCTTGAACTCTGTAGGCTCTATGTAGTGATCACTGATGAAGAAAACTGAGTATAACTTTGATGAAGAAGTAGAATCTCTCAAACTTGTGTCTTATGTCTTGCACTATCCACGTGACGTCGCACTTATAAATAAATATGTGAAATATAAGTAGATCGCAACCTCTTGACAAAATCCTTATTTATCCTATAAAATGAGACACTGAGCACAATAACGTAACTCCTTCAAGTGATAGCAAAACCGTCATTGCTATATATGTCAAGTCTTCGTCACATCATTAAAAATATGAACAAGTTACCTCCTGCTAAAAGGTACGATAAGAACACGCATCTGTGAAAATCTACTACAACATCCAATAAGCAATAATCAATTTTCTTCATAATAATCCCCAAATTGAGCCATAATTTCATCATCTATCCGAGATCCAAACGCGTCCGATGTCCCAAAAATGTGTGTCATCCGATATCGGATAAGGCTAGCGGTACGACCTAGCGATATCAGATAGTATTGTCGGTACAACCCACTTCAACAAGCGGTATTAACTAAAACTGCCATTTAGCGACGCATTTTCTGTTAAAAATTTGTAGCTAAATTGTCACAAATTACTTGACTCCCTTCCATTCTGTTAGTGACACATTTAACTGTTGCCGAACCGTCGTTGATCTGTTACAAAGCTGTCACTAAAGTGTCATTGCTTGCATTCTCCTTCCTCCCGTAGGCAATAGTGACGCTTTTTGCTGTCACTAATCTGTTGCTATGCTGTCGCAAATTTGAGCGGTATTAACTTTATATAGAGCGATACTAACTCTATATAGAACGGTACTAACCTTTTGCTCGAACAATATTAATACTTCCCCTTCTTGGTATCATAATCTCGAATCCAAAACAATATAAACTGCTTCTAAGAGTTGCAATATTAATATTCAAAACCCATCATGATATCCTTTATATACTGCCATACACATTCCAAAACTAACGAGCAACACAATCATGAAGTAATTTAAGGGAATAAAACACAATCCCTTAAACTTAGGACCATCACCATAAATTCTTGTATAACTGTTAATGAATGGCAACAGTAATAACTACTTAACCTTCTTTGAGCCTAACATACAACGAACAACTTGAAGCCCATAAAATCACGCTCAGCAGATCATGAAAACCTTCTTCTTATACAAATAGCACCTTTTATCATTCACGAGCCCATGTGTACTTGAGCTAATAGCACAGGAAGCAATAGCAGCAATAAAATCATAGCAACACTAACAACCAAGACTGTTTGATCATACCTGCTGCTTCAATAAGAATGAATCCAAAAACCGCATTCACAATAATTGTTGCTTTGTTTTCTTCTTGTTCAAGGAATGCTTATGATCTTCAATCCTATCTGATATGGATATGATCATAGTGATAAACACCAGAAACCCTAATTCTCTCGGGTTTGCAAACACAAACGAAACCCTAAAGTATTTTTAAATCTTTACGTCAAACCTGGTATTGAATCAGCCTTCAAAAATATTGATCGTGTGCCTTATAAACCATTAATTTCTTTTTACCTTTGACTTAAGCATGTTAAGTCATGTCCATCTCGACTAGGGTTCATCGTTGATCCAGAATCAACTCACCAAAGCTAGTCGAGACAAATAAAATTACCAAACAAAAACTTGAAAAACGCCTTTTCTGCAGCAGTTTTAGAAAAATCGTATTTTTAATTTGAAGATTCAAATCAAAGATCGCTCCGGTCAGATCGTACCTATATGTGTATAGAACCTCCAGTTAAATTTTCGTGATGATCCAACGGTTAACGAACGATTTATCATCGTTTTACCACGGCTGCCCAGAAAGTGACGAACATAAAAACCCTAAACATGAATTTTTAGGATTCTTCTTCGTTCTTCGTCATACAACACCCTATAGATCCTAGATATCAAGAGCAAACCCAGCTTTGATAATCCACATGTTGAAATTGTTTTTAGGCCCCACTAGGAATGGTTTTATACAGATAACTTATATAGCGCAGCAGAATAATAAAAGAACAAAAGTTATCAAACAACACACACACACACACACTCAATCACATCTTCTAATCGCTTCTAACTGATCTCAAATACACACATCTCAACCTAGACACGGATGCACAAGCTCGAAACGGGTACACACACCTACTAGACTTATCCTTAATAATGCACAGACAAAACTTCTAGACGAGCGACACTACGTATCAAAACTCAATCTGGTAGACTCACAACTAACACCAATATCACCTAACTACTCTATCAGAACCCATAACCACACTCAGTCGACATACTACACTACTTGTAGACTCAGCTCCTCTACACACCTTGTATAATCTATTGAACACTCTCTACTCTGCACACTCTTTCTTTACCATACCAGTCGATTCCAGTTCGCGAACGACTAATCGCAACAGGAGACACCAGAAAGACTTCACATAGACAGATCTCTATCTCACACACTAACGAACTTAACTCAATAGACGAAGACACACAACCAACTATACACGAGACAACGCGAGCGCGCGAGCGGGAATATTTCACAAGCACGAGTTCAAACAGAGTCCATCCAATCACAGCCCTGACAAATACACATGGACTGGCAAAGTCACTCGCCGTCATAGCACATCAGAGTCTGCATCATCAACCCAATGAACATCACCTTCGCAACTGACTATACAACTATCTTTAGCGACTACAGTCTCAACACTCAGAATACATTACTTCCCACTACCCCACCATCTAACTGCGCGACGGCGGCTCCACACCTACACACGGCACAACTAACCTTTGAATGACCCAAACATAAGTGCGGCCTACGGAACACGAGCGTCTCTCCTCACTCCTCTCTGAAATAACACTCAGGCCTATGTAGAGCGCGAGGATCACGCTAACACAAGAAGATCACATCCCCCCTATCATATATCGACGACTGTATATCTTCTACGGCGATCATCCGAACACTCGTGTTTATACTATCTGATTCTATGACAACATCTCATTAGCAAGCTATTGCCGTCTCATGCCAAAAAAATCTCTGAGGATTATTCTCTCACATGCGTAGGTGAATCTAGTCAGGTGATCAGTGCTCACGATCACAGCTCAAGTACCACACAATAGTAACTATTTCTTACTATAAGACTTCGAGACTCTCACTACACCTCGACTTAATATCTGATTACTAACTTTAGAGCGGTACGCGACATCACCACTGATTCATCTCTAGTCAACACACCATTGTATCGATCGTTCAACACACATCTGCTCTGTATTTACAAGGCACACCCAGATGGATCTTATGAGTTCACACCATACAACTCTACACAATCTCTACTCATGAACGTGCTGAGAGCCTACTTCTCACATGACCAAACAGTGTATGTACACTTATTTCAACTACCTCTTCGACACGAGTCCTCACCTACAACAAAAAGCTCCTAGTGATGCAGTGAGCGCGCACAATAAAAGTACTGCAAGCAGGGTGTCATTGAGAGGCACGTAAGTAATCACTAGCAGCCTGTATAGGAAATGGTAGTATCGACAGTGTATAACAGATCGCAGAACAGTAGGATGTTTATGCTTGTGACTGTCTAAGGGATGATAACTATATATATACATTCAGCGCACGTACTATCGTGCCGAGACATGAGATGCCTAGTGATTGAGTATCTGAGAGTGCGCGGTGTTGATTCTGGCGTGGCATCGCGAAGGATGAGTGCGAACTGGCAGTTCAGGTTATGATCCAATATCGTACACATATCTGTAAGTCATGCACAGTTCTATCTTGGCGCGAGACGCGGAGATTTAGGGTAACTAGATGAAGAGTACATACTTACATTCTGGTACCGTCACATTAGCGACGGATCACACAGCACAGATCTGAGTACACAAACTAGCATATCACAGTCACGGTGTGATTTCTTAAGAGTGCAATTGAGTGTGACGCACTAAATACATATAATATCAGGCAAGATCTTACTATCAACACGGTTATTCATGTTGGGTGGTTTTTGGGTGTAGACTGTCTCCGCGGCGGCGGTGGACAATTACTTTTGCATGATTAGATTAAACAACCATTACGGAAAATAATTCCTCTCACTCTCTTTAGTGAATATTTGTGGGAGTATTAGGATGCGAGACGCGATAGTATAAGGAAGAGTATATATATACAGGGTGAGGTATAAATTAAGTTAGAGAAGTCAAATACCAAAGAAGAGTGGCGGCGAGAGATTGTAGGCAACAGGTTTAATCGTTGTTCACTTTCTTCTGACAATCTGTTGGGAAGCATCATGATGTGTAGCGACAGTAGATTATCGAGATCGCGAATAAAAATCACAGGGGAGACCAGCCCAAATAGCTCTAATTCCCATCATTCGCGCTTACACGGAGAGTAATATAACGTTCATGATTATAGGAGACTTAACAGGAGCAAAGAGAGTTACATAGGGCAATAGTCTACTGATTGAAAAAGCATACAGGAATATATTGCATCATTTTGAATAAGCCATGTAATCCCCCTCAGCGTGGTTTCTATAAACATTTGAAATATTAACATGCGGAGTGGCTATGAACTCACTGAAATGATGTTATAGGAAATTGATAGCCTGATATAATTAACAGACTAGTAACGCTCGTCACGTGAGCAACCTGGTGTAATATATGTCAAGTACTTAGTTTTGATTGAATATGTAAGAAGTTTTACAATACGATGTTGAGGTTTTGATATTAAAAGTTAACATAACAACCGTTCGCGGGCCATCAAAATTCCAGCAAGTCATTCAGTAAACGTTTGAAGGAGTCTAGGGCCCTTATAAATCGTAAAAACCAACAACTCAGTCAAAACATAATACCAAGATGAAACTCCTTAATATGAAGCTCCCTAGTATTGTGGTATCTGATATGAATTCCGGGACATGATTTTATTGAAAGCACGATCGATGATGTACTATAATAATATAATCACATAAGCAGTTTTAAAGCAAATTATCTTCAATAATCTTAGAAATGTTATACACGCAAGCGTTAATTGAAAGTTATAGTCTATTTTTGGTAAAAAGATGAGTTTTGAGAAATTGTGTTTTTAATAATTTTTTCAAAATCGTTACATTTCTTAGACCATTGGACGTTTGAGAAAAAGTGCAAATATTACCCTTAGAGTTTTGCACTTTTACGACTTTGAGAGGTCCCCTTCAAGTATAAAAGATATACAAGTAACCCTTGTACTAAAAGAAATCTGACATAAGTAGACCCTTGTATTGATAACTTGAATAAAATGACACATTTAGTCCCTTTAAGTTTATACAGTTACTAAAAATACGATTAATCCCCCTTGCATGATTATAATTACAAAACATGTCCAAAATTTCCATGCAAACTTATTTTACAACATTTCAATAGACATTTATAAGTTTATAATAAAACTAAAAATATGAAGATTTTAACCATAAAATGAAAGATTACATTAACGTATTCGTTACGAGCTAGTAAGTAAAACGAGTCATATTAGAGGTTTCAAATGAAAATGCGCGTGTTTTAAGCTTCTAAATTATTCAATGACTTAACAAAGCATAATATTAATGTTTAGATTTAAGAGTCTTATTGGGAAGTAGATTACTAAACACATGAGTTTTACAATCGAAGCTTATAGATTAAGTAAAAACAGATGAACATTAGAGGTTTCGGGTGTACGGTTTGTTGGATCAAAAAGGTACTAACACATAGTTTTTGAGTATCAAAGCATTATATTATGATTTTAGCATGATCATATGAGACACTTATAAATGTAGAATACAGAATATAACAAGCTAGAGAACCTGGATTCTTATGAGCTTATAGCTTACAAACGGGTTCGGAATCTCAGGACTTTTAGCTTCGTAACTACCAAGAATAACGACTCCCCGGACTACGATTTCTTGGGTTTTTTTGCTTTATTTCTGTACTTGCGCCCTTATTAAGATCACTAGGATCATCATTATAGAGTCAAAGGAGTTGCTCTTTGTAAGAGGTTATTATAAGAGGAAGTGTGGTGGGGGGGGGGGCGGGATGAAATAAAAATAAGAGTATAGGTTTTCTATTTCTAAAGGTAAAATACCCTTAAGCTTTCAGATTCTTGTATGAATCTTGTTTAGGACACAAAATGGGAACCTAGAGATGATGAGGAAACTAGTAGTGTTAAGGTTAACTATAAACATAGCTTTTGGGTAGAGTGTATACCTCATTCCTTGCCGAGTGTCGGTCTAAACAGAAGAAAGAAGAAGACCATGAGCCCATTTTTAAACTATATAAGGTAAATTAATGATATGTGTAGAGGTTGCTTTTGAGCTGCTTTAGGAGGAATGAAGTAGCGTATATCCTGTAGGAGGTCTTTGAGGTTGCAATCGAAAACATAGTTAAGTAATGGGTCATAATTTTGAGCAAGGGTTTGTATTTCATGGTGCTCTATTTATGGGCGTATTCCTTAAGGCGTAGTTACTATCTGGTGGTTGAGGGAGAAGACCACTAGCAGAGTAAATTTCATATGAACATTATTGAGATAAGGAATGATATTTTACTGATCCTAGAAGCCTTATATTAAGGATTATAATCAAAAGTAAGAGTGGTTTAGGTTAAAATTGGATTAACAGGATGAGTACACGGGTCAAAGTTAACAATTTGAGAGCACCATTCTAGAGGTTTTCTAAGCATATTGAATTCTGTACCTTGATGTTAAAGTATGGAGGGAAATGATGATGGAACGAGATTGAGAACATGCGATTGTAATTCATGTTATTATTAACTATATTTAAGTGATTGTGTTAAGGTTACACAATGGATAGAAAAATGAAGAAACAGTCCATTTTTCTGGAAACTAGCTCGGTTGTTAGGTTTCTGAGGTGCAAAAGATGTATAAAGCTTAAGGAATAAAAATATTTTAGGTTAGACAATGTAGAAAGAGGTGCGTAGTAGTCTATGAACACAAGTATGGTGAATAAATTATGAAATGAGAAAACGGGTAGACGAGTAAACGGACTATAAATTAGAGATCATGCTTAAAAAGACTTGTAATGCATCTGTTTTAAGAGACTTTTACTTTGACTGGATAGCGAGGAGTTAAATATACCAAAGAATGAGATTTAATAGGCATTGTAACAATGCTTAGAAAGAGCTATATTCAAATCACTTTAGATGTTTCTTTCCTTCATTGATTAAGGGTTTCAGAGACTGCATCCGGCTAACCAGTTTTAATCGCCCGTTTTGAATATAACGTTTTGCGAATGGTACATTATAGGCTAAAAATGTAACTTATGTAAAAATGATATTATATATTGACTGAATATATAATGCTTGATTAGCTTGACATATTATGACGAAGGCTTAGAGCCATAAATAGGGTATAGCCAGAGCAACGTTAACTTTTAGTTAATGCAAAATCGATGCACATTGAGGATAAATGCAAAGTAAAGCTAATATGTAATGTACTAAAGGACCAAAATTTTCCCTGAAAAAGAGAGTTCATAAATAACTGCTAGATTGTACATCACTAACTTAATAGATGAGATATTTTACAAATTATGAAAATTGTAAGGTTGTATATAGTCCTCCACCCTTAAAGACATCTCGAGTTCCGAAATTTAATTGTATTTCAAAAGAGAATGATTTAAAACGATGAAGGATATTTGGTGCACGAATTTTCATCATTAGGCATTCCCAAGTAATAATTCTTGGACCTCTTTTAGAGTATTCCATCGCACATTGATTATAGAATACGCCATCACTTTAATGAGCTTGATTTCACGATCCATTACTTCACTTGGATGCTCTATACAGTTTGATTTTGTCGTCGAGTTGAAGTTCTTTCAATGAGAGAATAATTAAGAGATTCATCGATCAGCACCATCTTGAGATTACAAACGTGGAAAATTTATTTAGGAGATGACTACTACACTCTTACAGGACGCTTCTAGTTTGTACGCCACTGGGTCCAATTCGATCAAGACTATTTAAATGGTCCAATGTATCGGAATTAAGTTACGATCGTATTTACCGCAAGTCGAAAGATGCCCTTACGTGGGGTTAAACTTTAATAACATAACACGATCGCACAACTTGAAAATAATCTAAAAGGCGATTCGCCTTACCATTCCAGAAGAAGCTTGCGGGGATTGTAGGCAAGTTTTTTTGATCACATTCTTTCAATGCTTTGGATCATCAAGATTGAATTTTCGAGTCGCGTATAATCAGGATTAGTGAAGCGTGTTCAATGTTCACTAATGTAAATTATGTTGGTTTTTTGCAAATTTTTTAAGAAATTTGTCATATATCAATACCAGCAGGTCCAGAAGGACAAAAAGCTTGGTGGAGTTGTTGAGGGGCTACTAATAGTTTTAGTAGTAGTTTACATCATGGCAGCATCGTTTAATAACCCGTCCTACCATAGGTTTGACACAAATGACAGCTATGTTTGCCATGACTAACATCGCAACACTAAGCAGGGTATGGCAGTGATGGTTTAGCATTGATGAAACGAAGGTCGTGGTTTGTGATGATGTGCTGGGATACAGAGATCATTTAAATATTTTAGTGTGGGTGGAGGAGGCATTGGAACATGTTTAAGGAAAAGAAGGTGGAAAGGTGCTCTTGCGCAGGACCATGTATGAAAGTTTGAAGAATTCATCAAGCTCGTTAAAGAAGAAATGTCGTTTGCAGACATAATAGCAGGTAACATGTTATTTGGCCATCATTGTTTCTTTTTTCAATAATAAGCCGTCTGTGTTGCTGCCATATGTTGAGACTGAAACTGTTTTTTTAAACATTCTTAAATAAGAAGTTGGTCATAAAGTTCCTTAGCTACAATAGGTATCAAAACAAAACGAATTGAAACCAAAACCCCCAAATATTTTCAATTGAAACCCGAATTCAGTTACAGTTACCAAGACAAACCGGGTCAAATAGAAGTGGGGGTTTTATGTGGTAACGAAAGCTCGATAACATCACTAAGCAGAAAAACGGTTAATGTGTGAATGACATAATTTGATATAAAAAAAACCACCAATAGGTAGGAAAATAATACAAAAAAGGAACTAATTCATTCTATCAGGATATCTCAGCTTTGTATGAATGATAATATCTTGATATGTTCATTTTCTTTGACTCTTAGTAAAGATCTTTTCCGACCTTTTGGTTGATGCAAGGGCATTAAAGTTGTGCATGCATATATCAGCATCATGGAGATGACATTGTCGTAGTATGAACAATGACCTTTAGTTCGTAAATTGGCTAATGATGGTTATGTCTGCGGATAACTGTTATGCGTCTGCCGATGATGCAGTTCGACATCGGTCTAATGGTGGTAGAGAATGTAAAAAAGGTTAGATCTTACACCTATTTTTACTTTGTAATATGTTTGTTTGAATTCTGTAATATAGTTGTGTTCCTGTTATCCTCCTACTAATCTATAAGGTAAAAAAATATGTTTTGTAATTCATTTAGAAAGAATATGTAGATGTGTGAATTGAATCACTTATATGAAGGGATTTTTGTATTCCTTTTACGGAAAAATGCAAAACGTCTTAACAGACTTTAACAAAAAAAAATTGACCATATGCGAGATACCTTCCAAACCGTTAAAAAAATAAAGAAATTTGTTGACCCGAATCAACACCTTCAATCTATATGTAATTGAGTAATACACAAATAGGTTAGCATTACTTTGTATCTTTCTGATAGAGAAATCATTCTTTCTTTACATGATACAATCCTAAAAGAGAAATTATATTTCTATGTGACATAAGTTATATCATAGAAGTTTTTAGTTGTTAAAAAGGTGAAAATACTTATATATGTTGGGAGGTAGATTGCTTTAGGTACTAATCATACGAGTCGCCGTTTCGTGATCTGTGTCAACTCAGCAGCAGGCGTGGATTCTGCAATTATAACCTGTGTACTCTGGTCCAATGGGTGAGAGAGCACTTGCATAATAAGAGGAACATTATTGATCTTAAGCTGCGAGGGACCCAAGATGCAGAAAATGTTGCAGATACTAGCCGTGTTGTTTCTATACATTTTTTAGCATAACAAACTAATAAGTTAGTTATGCAATTTTCGTCCAGTTCACATATATTAATAAATTTTATGTTGTGCAACTTCTTACAGTTTTTTACAAACACTATTAGTGTTTTAAAGTCTCCAGTAACTAATTAGATTTATAGTATTTAGTATATGCGACATGTGCGAGTACTACTAACAATATTGATGAAACAATTATGATTGTCTTTCTTAGTTAAAATCGTTTTTGGGATAATATATAGTAGACTTCTATATTTAAAACAATAAGCACCCTAAAAAAAGGCTTGGCCGAATTTTTTTTAACAAATCTCGCCGCAGCGAAGCGCGGGTTTTCAAAACTCGTTTATGTAGAAAAAGGTCTTTTATTTTATATGACTAAATAGTCTTTTACAAAAATAAATGAAAAGGTTTTCACAAATAGAGTCACAAAGTAATGTTCGAATTCAACAACAGTCCAAAGGAGTTTGACGACTATACAAAGTCTTGAATTATAGATAATATAATTTTACTTTTGTTATCATACTTATCCACCAAACTATTTGTAATTAAATCTATTATATTATAAGATTCGGTTTGTTAATTGAATGTGCAGTATTAATGATGGGCTTGCATTAACACCGAACTAAAACCCACTAAAACTCTCCAAGTCTTCTCCATATGAATCGTGCCTGTGGTTACATCCTTCATAGAATGACATTAATACAGAGCATATCAACAACTTTTGGGGTTACAAAATTGATGGTGATGGAACATTTAAAACTGATCATAACTCAATCACATATTCAAAAAAAATTAAATCGACTCATCATTCCATCAAACCCAAACACAAAACAACCGTATCTTCTCCAATCACCTATTCACCAAAAAAATCAAATCAAATTTTATAAACCCATAATCATATAGATCCGCTATATCGTTCACAGCAAAACCTCACCAACATCAGATATGTTTTTCTATTAGATTCTCATAATGTAATTGTTATTTTTATTTTTTCTGATTGAATCTAATTAGGTTCGCCGATACTTTATGATACTACACAAAGGGCCAGATCGAAATTAATCACCAATCACATATTCCAGTTACAATTTTAGTTGATTGTTTATATTTATTTATTTACAATTTAGGTTGATTGTTTTTTATTTGTAGTTAGATGGAACTCATAACGAAACTCTCCATTTTGGTGGTTGTATCAGTTATGACTGGCTCTTGCCTGTGAATGTCAGTCACAATATTGAAAGTTTGATATCAACCCTATCATAGTGTAAGTTTTTTTTCTCTTTTAGTGTACATATTCAGTTGTTCTCTCACTGCAACAAGATACTCGATTGGTGCATTAACACCAAACTAAAACCCACTAAAACTCTCTAAGTCTTCTCCATATGAATCGTGCCTGTGGTTACATCCTTCATAGAATGACATTAATACAGAGCATATCAACAGCTTTTAGGGTTACAAAATTGAAAATGTATAATAGATAATCCACTAAATATTATTTATGTTATCTTTGAGTTAGGTTGTCGGTTGTATCCAAATATTCAAAGGTATGCATAACAATGCTAGATCACCATATTGATCAATTGTGCACAAAATTGCTTTAAATGTTATTGATAATCACTAATCCGACTCTAACAACGAAGATAAATCTGACCACTGCTGACGCTCAATCCCATCCCGAATCAGTCTTCGAAAGGAACTATCAACCAAAGAAGAGCCCAACTTGGAAGCAACAAAAACCTCTTTATCTTCTTCAAGAGCAAATAGCAGAGGAAATCTGACGCATAAATGGAGGTCCGAGATCCAAGTATTTGACCTAAACCGAGTATTCTGACCATCCCCAACACATTTCTTGCAATAAGAGACAAAATCAAAGCCTTTAGACGCCAGCAACCGAGTCTCTTGAAGAATGGAACACCAAGACGAGGAATGATTAACCTGATGATGCTCTAAAGAAAGACCATAAATAGCACTGATGACACGCGACCATATGGACCCATCTTGAGAGAGAAAGTGCCATACCCATTTAAGGAGGAGAGCCCGATTCAAAGCATGAAAACTGGAAACTCCAAGGCCACCATCGACTCCATACCGTGAAGAACCCCTTTAGGGGATTTATAGATAGATAAGTTATATAACGGAGAAGCACCTAGGACCGAGAGTAGAGTTTCTGAAAGGGTTTTAACCTTCCATCTAGAGAACCGAGAGTAGAGTTTCTGAATTGTGTTGGCCCAGGCAGAATTCCGTAACATCTGAGCACCAACCGACACTCCAAGATATCTAAAAGGGGTACGCATTACACCATAACCAATCAGCGAAGCACCATGGTTAGTAACATTTGTAGAAACGCCAACACCCAACACTTGATATTTTGTAAGTTGATTTTCAAACCCGACGCGAGATAGAAACAATTTAGGATATGAACCAAACTCACCAAATTGGCGTCAGACCATTCTCCTATAAAGACAGCGTCATCGGCATAGAAAAGATGGGAAATGGACATCGAACCATGAAGTTGGATCCCTTTAAACATACCTTCACTAACAGCTCTAGATACGGAGAGATGCAAAGACTCCATAACTAGGATGAATAAGAAAGGAGCTAAAGGATCACCTTGTTTTAACCTACGGAAGAAAGGGAATTCAGCTGTAGGACTCCCGTTTACCAAAATCGAAGCCATAGCAGAAGTAAAGGTACCCTGAATCCACTTGCACCAATTCGGACTAAAACCGAAAGCATGTATGTCACACCCCCAGACGGGGCCTGGACGGAATACGTATCTGAAGGCGTGACGTCATCATAATCCGAACACAGGGCACAACAGAACGACCACTAATGGACGTTTAGAAAATCATAACTCGTTGCATTGTTTAAAAATAAATATGTTTTACAACATTTAAAGGAAATTAAACAGTTGCGGAAGCGAAAATAAAATATAGCAGAAGCATAATTTGGTTTTCAAAAGACAACGAGTATGAATGGTAATAAAGTCTTGAAAGAGTATCATATTGCACGTAGACTCCACATAGCACATCAAGAAGTCCAAAGCTAAGCACCTGAGAAAAACATGGTAAAACGGTCAACATAAAGTTGAGTGAATTCATAGGTTTAAGCAAAACATTTACGAGTATCCAAAACGTTTAGTAAATACTGCTTCTTTCAAAGTATTATGAAAAACATTTAATAATCA
>BQNB010150783.1:0-13415 GCA_026074375.1 Tanacetum coccineum
TTGGAGTGGTTATTATTGTTGTGTTCATTGGGATAGTTGTTGTTGTTGGTGTTTCTTCTATCTTTAAACCTTTGTTTGTGATTATTGGTTTCTTGCATAGAATCACGCTTTATTATCTGATCCATTAAGTTTGAGGCTTCGAGGCAGTAACATTTCCTTCAATACTTCTGGGTAATCCACTAATAAAGACTTCCAATTGTTTCTTGGCGTTTGGTACCATGTTTGGGCATAAGACGGCTAATTCCTGAAATCTCCTAATGTAAGTCTTAAGATCATTTCCTTTCATAACCAAGTTGTAAAATTCGTCTTCCATCTTCTTGACTTCAGTTTGAGGGCAATACTTATTGGTTAAGAGCCTTTTCAATTCAGTCCAGGTGATCTTATTGGCTTGTTCTATTCTGATAAGTTGGGCGTATGCATTCCACCAAGACAAGGCATCATCGGTTAGAGTACCAGTAGCAAATGTCACTCTGTCTTCCTCGGCACACTTGCTACGAGAAAATACTGATTCGGTACGTTCAAACCAGCGGATGAGGTCAACAGCTCCTTCTGTACCATTGAAGTAGAAAGGTTGACAGCTAATGAACTCTTTATAGTTTCCCATTTTTGCTACAGGAGTTCCAGTAGGTCCGGTGTTCCTATTGGGATTACTAGCACTTGCCATTGATGCAGCTTGTGCTTTCAGAGCTGAGGAAATGCCATCATTAATTAGTTGCTGGATGGCAGCTAAAGTTATGGCTGGTGTTTCAGATGTTGACGTCCTTTTGGGAGGCATTCTATCAACAGAGGATAACACGTAGTAAGAATGATATCATAAGTTTTGAAAAGTAATAAAAGAGAATGTGATGCTTAAAATGCTTAAAGAGTAATGCTTATTTTTGAATTTTAAGCACTTAGAGGTTATGGTATGATTCATAATGATGAAAAACGGAGATAATGATGCAAATGATGGAGATGATGATGAAAGAGAGATAAGCTAGAAATAAGGTACGTAACGGGATTGCCTTTATAAATAACTTGCCTTTTTACTGTACATAGTCAAGATTTGACAAGCGTTTTTATTTATACCACACATCCCGTGGCTAGGATAAAGCTATAACTAGTCTAAGAGTTTGTTGATTTTGAGCTGGTAGATGACATCCTAAAGATCCTCCTGATGTTTGTGACGAGATTGGTTCTCATCAATGATGTGTTCATAGATTGGAAATTCTTGTTAGTGAGCAAAAGCAATTCTATCTCTTTTGCCTTAATTCTTTCCTTCCTTCTGAAGTTTTGATAATCTGAGAACGGACATTATCAAGTTCATGTCTTTTGATTGTTATCTTCTTAAATTTCTCCAATGCGGAGAAAAGTGAGTTCTTCTAGAAGTAATTCAAATATCTTTGATTGATTCTCATGTTGCTTCTGAAGATCCTTACTTGAACTTTTTCCTATTTTAAATATCTGAGGTGGGTTAAGAGTATAAATGAGAAAGATGGTTCGATACCAGTTACAGGTTTGATTACGAGATGGATTCGTAGAAGAGAGATATTGCATGAACCAAGTTCTTTTTAGGTTGGTAATAGTTCCTAGGAACAAAGAAATATCAGGAGATCAATATGTAGTGATGGTGGTAAATACTGGAGATGGAGTCTAAAATAGCTGGTGGAGTATTAGGTCTAGTGGTGACATACGGTGATTCCTAGCGTAAAATGCGTGTACGTCCTTGTTTAAAACAAGGATTATGTAAAAAGGGGTAATTACTTTGGTGGATCATGTTATCTTTTAGAGTTTTTCCGAAAATTAAAAGAATGCTTTCGATGAAGTTGGGAAATAATCGTGAGACCGAAAGTATAGTTAAAGAATATCATAGAGAAAAAAAGTTGTAACACCCCCAAATTGGGTCGCAGCGGGAATAAGGGTCCGGGGCAGTGTTACTTCAAGATCACAGACACTAGATATATAAGAAACGACAAACAAAAGTTCGTATTTAAAATGATACATTGGATTTATTTGAAAGACTTTAATACAACAAGAATATAGGCTTGACTTGTTCATTGTTTTGATTATTACGCAAAAAGTTGATAAATTGCATTTACCCAAAAACATGTATGCACCTAATCTTTAAGCGTGGCAAAAAATTCCATAAATGTACCCAAATTCAATTACCCTGCATCCAATGAATAATTGATCTCTGAAATATTGCTTAAAAAACCGTTAATGTCATACTCTTGATTTAGGTTTGGTGTATTTCATAGGTTTGACTAAATCATAATATGTTAGGATTCGCAAGACTAAGATTACATTTACATAAGGCTCATGGCAGCTGAAGCTCGACAGTCTTGTTTCGAATAATATTGCCTTCTCAGCCCGTGTTGACTGTTTCAACCCGAAAAACATCTAAAGATTCGATCATGCCTATATCGTTCGTTCTCGGTGATAGGCTGTCTCTAGCAGAACGGGGAGGTCGTTTTCCCCGAATTTTCTATTATATAACATTCGCGTCACATAGTGTATTTCCCAACTACATATTGCCATTGACAGTTCATGATATTGGGCTAATTGGGTTATCGATAATTAGGCAAAACATTGTAATCATACTTGCGTCCAATTTGTAAAACAAAGATGGTTTCCACACCATAGTTATAATCAAATCATTGAAATCGTAAAAATGTGGGGCTTTATTGAACTCACATTGAGTTGGATAATCCAAAATATCGCAGATAAAGCGTCTCGTAAAAGATCGATGCACCCTAAATATCATTAGAGGGTATAAGTACAATGTTACATGAATATATTCTTATAGGGTGTTCATCGTTACTATCTTATTATTGTGGTAGGAGCTATCACTAATTTAAGAGGTCATGAATGACGTTTACCGAGGAGTTAGGACACCTTTAAAATCTGTAAATACAACAACCTTCGTCACGATACTGCTATCCGAAGGGCCGTATTATGAATACTACCCCTTGGTAGATGTTACTTTGACTAACCAATAACCAAATAATATTTATTTAGGCTCAAATCACCACTAATGGTTTGGTACAAAAATTTGTGTTATAATAAGTTTAAAAGTTTATAATTACAGTTTTAGTAATAAAAACCTAGCATAACTTAGCGTTTTTTAAGCTGCCAGATCTTTTGACGTTTCTCTATGCCCACGTCTTCTGTACGTAAGTAGATTGATCAAAATATTACATTTTTCAAGTTTTTGACTATTCTGCAGATGAATAGTGTTTTAATCGTTCACGACGTCCTTACTTAGTTTAGGGTTTTAATTAGCGTAAAAATTGTAATCGTAATAACTTATTCGTTTTAATCCCTGTTTTTAGTGATTCCTTCCGTGTACGTCTTCCGTTATTATTAAGATTATTATATTTTACTTAAGTTGGGACCGGCTGTTGATTGTACTTGTACTGTTATTAGTTATAAAATTATTTTATAAACTTAATTGTAGAAAATTGTGTAGTTTATTCATTTATTCGTTACTAGTTTTTAGGAATTTCGTTAGAGTACGGATCTGTAATTAGAAGTTTATATCTATTTTGATGGTTTTAATAATAATATGAGTGCTGTATAATGAATAGTGTTTTTTATACTAAAAATAGTTTTATAAAAATTATTTTCTCGTCGTAAAATCGTATTTACGTAATCTTTTTTCGTTATAAATCGGTTTTTCGAGATTCTTATCATTTGGAATTCGTCATAAGGCGTATTATTTTTATAAAAATGATCTAACCTTACAGTATGAAGTTCGAGAACAATAAAAAAGAAATCCACCTTACTTTTTACGATTTATGTAATTACTTTTAAGATCACGAACCATTTTTAAGTAAACTTTAAACATTCCCTAAGTTATTACTATATAACATGGTTTATACTTAAAACGACATGTTAAACATACTTGTTACATCTATTTTTCTCTGATATTATATGACCATGTATGACATAAGAAAAAGTTTGTAATTTCGAAACATAAGTGTTAACTTTTTTAATATTTAAATGTCTTAAGTGGTGAGTTAGCCATAAATAACATATTACACATTGAAATAATGATATAATAAAAAAGTATTTAATAGGAATTTTAGAAGACCTTAAGTGATGATTGTTATAAAATAAATTACAAATACCTACACTCCCAACAACACCAAACACCACAACACCAAATTCCCAAAAATATACCCAACCCCCCAAACAACCACCCTAAACACACGACAATGAATGCATTAAACACACTGTGTTTAGGACTCAAAAACCTCCAAGTTTTGCATCTAAGAAAACCCTTGTTATTAACTTACATGTAAATTTTAGTACGCTTGATCGTATTTCGTATGATTTTCACGAGGTTTATCTTTGGAGGTAAATGTGGGCCTGATTTCAGATGTAACACTGAAGAAAACATACACTTGTAGAGATGTCTTAGGATAGATTGTGTATGTAGTAAGTGTATAGGTATTTGAATAAAATTTTGTATGGATTATGTTGGGGACCATGTGTTTGTGCTTCGGATTTAGGTATGAGCTAATATTGAGCACAAAAGATGAGTTATATGTTTTGCATTTTTGTATAAGTTGTTTATGTGTTAGGTGTATATGATTTCTTAATAGAATACATGTATATATATAAATGTTGCAGTGAAACTAGTCTTAAGGGACAAAGGCCATTGGTCCTCAATAGAGATGGTCTTTTAGTCATAGGTTGTGGCATTGGTATTGGTTACAAGTCAAAGAGATAACATGTATTTCTTTGCTTTTATGACTTAATGGTGGTTTTGATGGTGTATTTTCGTGAAGCAGTTAGTATTGAAGGCGATTTCGGGGTGGTGTCAGTTGACCAAAATGAGAAGAGTGTTTATATTTATCACTTGTATTACTATGGCCTAAGATTTCGGAAATATATGTGAGAGCATTACATACATGATTGAGTTTTTGTGCAACTTTTATGTTATTGGTATATATAAAGTGTGGTAGATTTGGTGTTGATAGCGTAGAAAAGTATATTTTTGTGGTTGCTTCGGAGGTGCACTAAACGCAATTTATCGCGAGAAACGTTTACACTTTACGTTCCGATAAAAATAAAATGAACAAAGACCATAATTATTCTCAAAACAATTATTTAATACTTGGTCGATTGTCATCATCCTACATCATCTCATTAAGGTTATCTTAAGCCCTTAACTTTTCATTTATATGATTATATGAATATGTGATGTTTATATAGTGAAATCACCATTTAAGATTTTCAACATGTAAATGGAATTATTACTTGCAATGGTCATTTTGTACACTAATATACATGTTGTGTTATTACTAATATCATGTTAATAAGGATGAGAAAATATTGTACCATGTTATTTTGATGTAAAAATGATTAACTACAAATTAGGGTTTATAAAAGTTTCATAATATGTTTCAAGTTAAAGAAATACAAATGACATGTTAAGGTTAATTATGGACCTATAGTAATGTTATATGATCATTAAAATAAGGATATAACAAGATGAGAAGACTTGTATACTTATGGTTATTATGTAAAAAGTATAAAGTGGTAAAACATAAAAACAAGGTCAAAAATGGACTTATGAAAGTTATTTAAACATTCTGTCCAAAAGTGTTATAAAAATATACTTATTTTATATTTTTATAAGATAATACATTTCACGACGATTCCGAAAAGGTAAGAAACTTGTCAAACGGATTAATAACGAAAAAGTTACGTTAAAAACGAGTTATACGTTAATTAAACGGAGTTTATAAACAAACAGCTAGTTAAGTATTTTTAACAAATAATACATATTTTTAGGATTCCAAAATGATAAGAATCGTAATTTTTCAATGATAAGAATCGTAATTTTTTCAATTAATACCGAAACAAGTTTATGAATTTCGCGAGTTTACGACAATTAATACTTTTATAAAACTATTTTTATAAAAGTTACTATTCATGACAGAAAGTTATATTTTTGTAAACCTCATAAAATTATAGAACTTTCAAAAATGAGAACGTCCTCGAAAGAATCGTTAAAAACGGAGCTATAACGAATAAAATACGACATTTACGGGTTTTACGACAACAAATACGACTTTAAATAAAATACAGGTCTGATTGTGACCAGTAAAAGTTACTGTTCACCAGACGGGTCAAAAACTTGGGAAAATGTCAAATTATGATAAACTCGTCCTTATTACGAAAGATGGGAATAAGAAAATCGTTTAAATCGGGGCTTAAAAAACGCGGAAGTTTTATGCTAGTTTTACTATAAACCGGGTAATTAAAACGTTTTAACTTATTAAACACAATTTTACCAAAAACATTAGTTGGTGATTTGAACTTATAGAAAGTGATATGTGGTTATCAAAAGTCTACTATTAATAGGGAGTTTCATAATGAGCCTCTTCGGCGGTGGCGTATATCGACAGTTGCTGGTTTCACGAAATTAAAGTTCTTAAGCTCCCTATACGTTTCATCATACACGACCTCTTAATTATGATAGCTTTCTGCCGAACGATAGTATCATGGTGTCTAACATAGACCGTGTATATGATATTCGGGCGTATTTGCGACGCATTTTTCACGCATTTGATTTACGTTGTTAACTCATCCACTCGAGATGAGTTCATAGCCCCACGTTTTACATCTTATAATGATTTATAAGTTTTAGGGTGAGAACATGCTTTGTTTTATAATTGGACGCAAGTGAAAATTTCATATTTAAACTGATTACGTGTTTTCTTAAGTAGCGATAACCCAATGCGCCCACTATCATGAACTGTAAATCACTTAGAGGGTGAGCACGAATGTTATAAATAGATCTATTTAGGGGGGACGCCCCCGTTTGGGTGATTAGCTATCACTAGTGTCGAGACTACCGAGCTAACGAACATATACCATGTTGGATTTGGGATGTTCTGGGTTAGAACATCATCATGGGCAATGTAGGCAATTTATATTGCAATTCATTTATGTCGAGCTTCAGTGTCATGAGCTTAGGGAAACGTAATTACATTTTTGTGATGTTTACATTTAATGTATTATCACGGGGGAATCTTGCGGTCCTACACTTATATAATTCACAAACCTATGAATTCACCAACATTATTGTTGACGTTTTAAAGCATGTTTTTCTCAGGAGGTCAATAAGGCACGAGGTGCAAGGGATACATTGGTGGTCGTTATTTTGGAAGTCATTTGCATTAAAGATTTGGTTGCATTACATTTTGGAGAAACATTTGTTATGAACTAGAATCTTTGTATAATTTAACAACGAATAAGTAAAGCTTCGGGCTTTTGTATCAAACACTTTGCTAAATCCAATGTATCGGTTTTAAACGACACTTTTAAAGGTCGTTCTTATATATCTTGTGCTATTGATCTATGAAGTAACGCTCCCAAACCCATATTCCGCTGCGACCCATTTTGGGGGTGTTACAGATTGGTATCTAGAGCCAAGATTATAGAGAACCAGGTCAAATGTTTTTGCTGGACTATAACCGTTTTCAAACATTACATTCACACAAAGGGGTTTTCACGGGACATACGTACACTAGTTGTTTGCATTAGCTAGTTTTACTAGATGCTTACATGATTCGTATACGTGTTCATATTATAGTACGTACGTTACTATGAGGGTCTTATGTATATATACAAAGATGAGTTTGCATTCTTTCGCACATACTCTACAATTATTTATATAAGTGTTATTTATATAAATAGGGAACATTTCTTTAGGCAAGGTAACACTATAAGCTCGTAGGTCCTAAACGCTACCTAAACATTAAGCTATTGAATATGATATCTTACCATCATTCATTTATGCCATGAGCGCATATTCATATTTACCATACCGGTCTTATATAATATACTTATATAAGTTAAGTTTTGCTCGTTGCAAACAGTCATGTTTTCACCATCGACGGTTACCTACACTTCTGTCTATATTAATTCCGAGCCATGAAGATTCCAGTGAGCTTCTGATGAGGAGCTAGAGGCACCAATGGAGGATCAACCTCTACCTACGGATGCCTCACCTACAGCCCTATCACCGGGCTACATTGCTAACTCCAATCTAGAGGAGGATGAGGAGGACCCTAAGGTGGATCCTGCTGACTATCCTGTCGATGGAGGAGACAATGATGATAATGAATCATCTGATGATGACAACGATGATGATGATGTTTAGAAGGATAAGGAGGACGAGGAGGAGGAGGAGCACCTAGCTCCGGCCAACCCTTCTGCTGTACTTTTAGATGACCTTGTCCCCTCAAGCTGAGGATACAGAGGCAGTTAAGACTGATAAGTCTGCTTCTACACCACCCACCTCTCCACACCATATCATCTTGTTTTCTGAGACCAAATCCCGTATTGCACGGATGTTTATTCAACACCATACTCCACGATCACCATCTGTTGAGGCATGCATTACCGAGTTTGCTGCTGTCACAACCACTGCTGAATGCAGGGTATTACCGAGTTTCTGGCCTGTGCACTACCTCATCGCCCAACCTGCCAGAGAATGTAAGTCACTAAACTTAAAGATAACATAAGAGTCCTAGCATCTAGAATCTTGAGAGGCTAACCCTGGGCCCATTAGCCAAATAGATTTATCAGTGTAGCTTGTTCTTTGTATTGTATCCTACTAAACTTTGAGTAAGATACTCAGTTGTATTGTTAATAAAAAGCCGCTCTACTCATTTACTCATGTAAAACGATGTATTTAAGTATTAACCTTACGAATGATTGGTTATGATCGCTACTGATATGGATGGGATTTATTTAATGCTATGGTTGTCTATATCAATATATCTCTGCGCATAACATTGGTCTCAACCTTACAATATATATGATAAGTATCAACGGAGATTCAAGATTTTCCTCCAGTATAAACTTCATATCATTTGTTCTCTCTGTGATTTCAGGAAATGGATGACTACTTAATAAAGAGGATGAGTTGTTGAGGTAAATTGAAGCGGGTTGTATGCCCAGCGAGAGTAGGGCTAATGCTATCGAGTGCTGTATTGCTATTTATGAGACGTAAAACCAACATGGCCCGCAGTTTACAATGAGCCAGAACCGAGACAACAAGAATACAAGTTACAGAGAAGCTAACCAACAAGGAGAAAGTTGGGAAGGTAACGCGACAAATGGAATCTCAATCCAACAAAACAAAGGGAATAAGTACCTAGTAAGCACACGAATAACTACCATGTGCCATTTCAACAAGAAGTCTTATCTGCTCGGAACACTACCTCTCGTGCAAACATGTGCAAGTTGCACCACAATGGGGCAATGTACTGTTAAAGTTCGGGAATTGCAAGAAGTTGACCACTATGACCCGGATTGTAAGGAATCCTGCTGCTGCTTTAGGAATCAACGAACCATGCCTAGTTATGAGTGTGGAATCTAGACACATCAAGAGTGAGTGTTCCCAATGGTGAAGTTCCATGAAACGGTGTGGATAAAAAGATCAGCACTCTTGCTGAACGCCAGGCTGAGAACAAGAGGAAGTTGAATAACACTTCCAATAACAATCAGAACCAACAACAGCCGAACAAGAGGCAAAATACTGGCAAAGCTTACACTACAGTGCACAGGGAGAAAAAACATTACGGCGGATCTAAGCTGTTGTGTTCTAAATGCAACTATCACCATGATGGTCCATGTGCTCCTAAATGCCACAAGTGCAACCGAGTTGGCCATCTAGCCCGTGACTATATGAGTTCTACAAATGCCAATGCTGTTAACAACCAAAGGGTCACTGGGGCAAGTCAGAAGGCTATTTGCTATGAATGTGGGAATCAAGGGCACTACAGGAGTGATTGCCCGGAGCGAAAGAACCAAAACCATGAAAAACCAAATGTGTGTTACTAGAGCACGAGGAGTGGATGCATGCCTTACGATGAGGAGAAAACCGATCATGACCCTAGACAACATTAAGGAGAGAGATCGAAAGCTAAAAGAGAAGTTGTCCTCTTTGGCTAGTAAACCCTAAGTTGAAATTATCTTAAACTTTATCTCCTTAGGAGTTCTCGTTGTATTTCTCTTAAATTTCAGTTGTACGAATGATTTCAAATTATCTATCAAATTATCGTATTATGAAAATTTCATCAATATTTACCAAGGTTCCTTATTGCTCTTACAACTACTCTACGAATAAGCATGAAATTATACCGCTATTTGACGAAAATGACAATGCATCGTTAGTCCTCAATATACATGGGCCTGATCAACTATTTAAAATTTCTGGAAAGGTACCATGCAGTGCGTGAGAGTAGTCACTCTGAAAAAACGTCTTGTTAAGGAAATAATTTTTCTACTTAAATCATTGTTATTTGGCGTATTCATAGAACGTGTTTACATTTGGAAATTGAATTAGTAACCATATCAACTAAGCAGACCTTCACTCCGTCTTACTATAAAGTTGGCATCATCTTACACCAAATCCTAAGCCGAGAAGCCAAGACACATTACTAGTTCGCCCTAAAATTATAATTCGCTATCGAATTTGCTCGCCCATAGAGGAATTTACTAAATCAACCCATTCAACATAACTTAATGCCTGTAGAACTTGGTAGTTTTTCGATGCTAATACTATCTGTATGGATTTTGGTTGGCTGTGAAGTACTAAAGCGGTCATAGTGGTGTCCGAGAAGATTGTTCGCATCCCCTGGGGTTATGAAACCTTAAACATAAACACGGCTGAATGGAAGTAACCAGGGAAATTGTTGACACGATTAAACATCATTTCTTGGCGACTAAACGTAGAGGTACCTGGAAAAAGGGATTCCGTATCTTTCTGGGCACATTATACTAACAAAAGAGGTAGAAGACAATTGGAGAAGAAGCGACTTGTGGACCGTACCAATAGTTCAAGACTTTCCTGAAGTAATTCCCTCTTGAAGACTGATTGCCCGGGTCTTCCTTCCGACATACAAGTGGAGATTTCCAAATTATTTGGGTACCTGGTTCTGCACCTGTACACGGGCACAACCTTATGCGAGTTGGGCGCCTTCCTTCCGAAATGAAAGAGTTATCTGGGGCAACTGATGAGCTGATGAAAGAGCTATCCGACAAAGGCTTTATAAGACCCAGTTCCTCACCTTGGGGAGCTCCGGTCTTGTTTGTCAAGAAGAAAGACGGATCATTCCGGATGTGCATTGATTACCGGGAATTGAATAAACTAACGGTGAAGAACCGTTATCCGCTCCCAAGAATTGATGATTTATTTGATCAGCTCCAAGGGTCGAGTGTCTACTCGAAAATCGACCTAAGGTCAGGTTATCACCAATTGAGGGTTCGAGAAGAAGACATTCCGAAGACTGCCTTCAGAACTCGTTATGGCCATTACGAATTTCAAGTTATGCCGTTTGGTTTGACAAACGCACCTGCCGTATTCATGGACCTTATGAATCGGGTATGCAAACCATATCTGGATAAATTCGTGATTGTCTTTATTGACGATATTCTGATATATTCGAAGAACAAGGAAGAACATGAAGAACACCTTAAGCAAATCTTAGAATTGCTTAAGAAGGAGGAGTTGTATGCCAAGTTTTCCAAATGTGAATTTTGGATTCCCAAAGTACAGTTCCTCGGTCACGTGATCGATAGTGAAGGAATTCATGTGGATCCAGCCAAGATTGAAGCCATTAAAGATTGGACATCTCCCAAGTCACCAACGGAGATTCGTCAATTTTTAGGTCTTGCTGGGTACTATCGAAGATTCATTGAAGGGTTTTCAAAGATCGCTAAACCAATGACTAAGCTTACTCAAAAGAAGGTCAAGTTTGAGTGGGGCGATAAACAAGAAGCAGCTTTTCAACTGTTGAAGCAAAAGTTGTGCAGTGCACCAATCCTTGCATTACCTGAAGGAAGCGAAGATTTCATCGCATACTGCGACGCTTCGAAGAAGGGTTTGGGCGCTGTATTGATGCAGAGAGAAAAAGTGATTTCTTATGCATCACGCCAGTTGAAGATTCATGAGAAGAACTATACGAATCATGATTTAGAACTCGGTGTAGTGGTGTTCGCTCTTAATATCTGGAGACATTATTTATATGGAACTAAGTGTACGGTGTTCACCGATCACAAGAGTTTGCAACACATTTTAGATCAAAAAGAGTTGAACATGAGGCAACGCCGATGGTTAGAGTTGCTAAGTGATTACGATTGCGATATTCGTTATCACCCGGGGAAAGCAAATGTCGTTGCTGATGCCTTGAGCAGGAAGGAACCAGAACCACCGTTAAGAGTTCGAGCCTTGGTTATGACTATTAGTCTGGATCTTCCCAAACAGATCTTAAATGCTCAGACCGAAGCGCGAAAACCCGAGAACATTAAGAGTGAAGACGTTGGGGGAATGTTGATTGAAAATGCTAAATTTCCAAAAGCAATTAGAGAACAAAAGTTGGAACCACGTGCGGATGGAACCCTGTGCCTCAATGGCAGAAGTTGGCTACCTTATTATTTTTAAGTACCAAAAAAGATCCTTATGGCTCAATGAGCTATATGTATAACACCCTGTGTTTTCAAGTCAATGACGACGTTGATAAATCTGCAATGTACCTTTGGTATTGTACGTGTTTGCTTGAAATTGTAAACGTTAGGTTAAATCGCGTACGCCAAATATTAGCATTCAATGTAAACGGGCATCAAACAATTAAATGTTTACATCAAGCAAGGGTTAAGTAATTATTTTGAGAATAATTATGGTCTTTGTTCATTTTATTTTTATCGGTTACGTAAAGTGTATACGTTTCGCGATAAATTGCGTTTAGGCACTCCCGGAACCACAAAAACTTTTCTACGCTTCAACAAATACCCACTTTTATACCCAATACATAAAAGTTACAAAATATATCATATATATCATATGTATGCCGAAATTTTTGCAATATATACAAGAAATATAAGAAAACTCTTCCATTTGGTCAAATGTACAACACTTACTCATTTAAAACCTAGCTAAGTTGGTCACTTTGACCCAAGACAAGAAAACAAGGACCCTAGAAACCCTCATTGTGTTGCTTGACTACTATTGCATACTTTTTGACCAATTGAACACATATATTGCAAGTATCATACAAGAGAAACACATATGAAACTTTACACTTAACTAGAAAATCAAACAAACTCTCCTTTTTCCTCTCTATATGCTACGGCATCAAGCACACCACCACACAAACCCATATCAATTTTTCTACAACCCATACACTCCTATACACATCTATCCTAAGATATTCTAAGGTGATCCCAAGCATTGGCTAACCTTTTACAAGTATTAATCAAGAAAGGAAAGATTAGGGTTTTCTAAACCTAATCTAGGGTTTCATCTTGCAAGCTTTGGTTTTGTGGCTAAACAAGGGTTTAGCACTTGATTATCATCATCATCATACATCATAAGGTCTACTAGAACCCTCTATGTTCTTATAATTTTCATT
>BQNB010150784.1:0-15991 GCA_026074375.1 Tanacetum coccineum
AGACTTACCACACAATACATAAGCATAATAAAGTGGTGTAACATCACTTAAATCCCGGAAATTTGTGGAATAAATTACCCATTTTATGGAGCCAGACAAAATAAGTTGTAGTAGTTACTTAATTATTAACCAAACAACAGGAGTAGATTAATAGTTCAAGTATCATCGGTGTTGGTTCTACAAGTGCACCAACGATTGTTGAAGTTTTAACAACCACCCGAAACCCCCAAGTTTGGAGTCACTTCAAACTTTGCAAGATGTCGGACAACACGATAAGGGCTCAATGTATTCATTGCTTCAATTTCCTGTCGGCGTCGTCCAACTTGAGGAGTCATTTCACTCACCCGCATTGTGAGACACTCAAGACGGTTCCAGAACCGAGGCAACAATCGATGGGTTGAGATGGGAGTGTTTTTGTGTACAATCCGGATTATCTTCGTGAACAATTTACGGGTTTGGTGATTCAACGAGGGTTACCGTTCAGCCACTTTGACCACGAGCAAACAAGAAGGGTGTTTTAGAACACTATGCAACCAAAATACAATCACGTAAGTCGCTCTACTCTTAAACGTGATGCAATGAAATTATGGTCAACGGCTAAACAAGTAATAATTGATGGTTTTCTTAACTTAAATGCTCGTGTCAACATAACAACGGATGTTTGGTCCGCTCCTCATAGTTTTCCCGGTTCTTACCTATGTGTCATCGTACATTGGATTGAGCCCTTTACTTGGCAAATGATGAAGCGGGTCATTGCATTCGAAGACTTTCCGGTCCCCCCCTATGGGTAGCCGATTAGCTAGAATGTTGAGAAACACGTTTATCGCTTTTAATTTAGAAGAAAAAGTTTTTTCAATTACGTTGGATAATGCTAGCAACAATACAAACACAATTGGATAATGCGCACATCATTAACTTGGTTGTGCAAGAAGGTTTAGCGATGCCCACGATAAATGCAATCAAAGAGTCTTTCAAAACAATGTTAAAAGATGTATTTAAATCGAGTGGTAGGAACTATAAACACTATGTTAGAATCTGTAAAGATGCGAAGAAACTGACTTACTCACCTAATTGGGACGTTCCGAAAAGATGGAATTCCACATATCATACGTTCCAATGTGGTCTAAAACAAAAAGCTATTTTGATATATTTTCATGAATATTTGGTCAATAGGGGTGACTGTCAACCTTTTGATGTTGAAAATTGGGTTATTATTGGAAGTATTTGTCCATTACTTGAAGTGTTTAACAATGCCACAAAAAATTTATCGGGGGTTTATTACTCAACATCTCCATTGGTACTTCAACAGATTTACTTTATGAGTAACAAATTAACCGAATATGAACTTAATGGGGGTATATTTTCAAGTATGATTAAACCAATTAAAGCAAAATTTAAGAAGTATTTTCAAAAAATGTCACCGATAATTACTTGTGTTGCCGCTTTAAATCAATGTTTTAATGTTAACATGTAGATTACTTATTGAGGACGATAAGATAACGGATTTGAAGTTTCTTGAGCGATGTTCAGTAGCAACTAGGACAAACGATGTTCATCTAATCTCATTGGCCGGTTTTATAATATTATAATGACAAAATGGTAACCCACAACTTAATCAACCGAGTGGTGGGGTATCTTATACTAAGGGCGAGTGGGCGGGAAAAAAATCAATTTGCTACAACCGATTAAAAGAACATAAAAATCAATAAGGCAATGAGAATGACAGTTCATTGTCCTTGACTAATATAAGCAATATAGCCATTCTTATTTTTATCCCACATCTTCAAAACCAGTTGGAACTATTGGACTTTGCAGGTTTTGATGTCTTGGTTTTTTGGAAATCAAAGGAATCAATGTTTCCCGTTCTATCCCACATGGCCATTGATGTATTAAGTGTACAAGCTACTTCGGTAGCTTCCGAATCCGCTTTTTCAACAAGTGGAAGGGTGTTGTCAATCTGAAGAACAAAACTAACACCGAGTTATTTAGAGATGCTGATATGTGCTTAAATACACATACCTTTTGCCTAATAAAACGAGCTAAAAAGACCAATAATGACCAATAAATATAGAAAAATGCATTGTATTCGTTTGTATTGTGAATTGTGTCTTGCAGGTAACGGATATTGCACAAAAGGACAAAAACAAAGCAAAACGGACAATACCGAGCACGGGAATGGAAAGAGTACGAGAAATCAAAGCCGAAGGCAAATTTATCTTAAGTCTTAACCAAATCCAATCCCCTTAATCCTTTAACCCTAAAATACCCTAAAACTATTACAAAGTTAGTCCTTGGGGAATAACACCATCAGTGCAAACCAATTGCACCGTTAGTCCTTTCCATTACACCATTAGTCCTTAACCTTAACTCCCGTTAATCCATTAAAATTATAACTTTTAACCTGGCCCAACTCATAACCAAAGCCCAATCCCAAGTCCACCTTATAACTCCTGGTCAAACTTTACTATTCACCCACCACTTCCCTCTTATTTTTACAGAGTAACAAAACTCACAAGCATGGTAAATCCCTCTCACCCACACACACGCTCATCTTCTAGAAGAGTCTGACAACCATGACGCACGCAATGACGTTTTGGCAGGCTACGTTGGCAATCCTATACTTTTCCATTGGCTATGGATGCGTGGCACATGATCCAAGGGCTCCAAATGATTGCTTGGGGATTGGACAAGATTAGAAGGCTAGGATTGAAGGCTTACACGCTCTTAGGGTTCTGGATCCTTCCTCTGAGCACTATATAAGAAGAGCTCCTCACACACAAAAGGGGAGTCTAGTTTTAGCTTATTTTTGTGTTAGTAGCTTATTTGTAACGTTTAGCTTATTGTATTTTCTTTTCCAGCATTGTAAACTTTTCTATATTAATAAAATTGCAAGTTTCCTTTTAAATCTTAATGTTTTAAATTAATCATGGTTTACTTAATTGCAATTTTAGTTTAAAATGTTTTTTATTGCTTATTATCTGCATTTGCTTAATACTGCTTATTCTGTTCTTATGGCTTGTTTATTGATGTTTAGTTATGCTTATTCAGTCCTATTATAGCTTAATATGTTCAGTTATTAGCTTAAATTAGTTTAAATTTGTGTTTTCATATATGTTGTCCTTATTTCTAGTTAGAATAGTTTTGAATTTAGCTTATTATTAAGTACTTATTTGGCATAGGTCTATGCTTAGTTGTCCTTCATTTGCTTAATTATATATATGTTTTCACAAATTTAAGCTTAATTCATTTTTGAGTTAATTGCATTTTTGGTCCCTGTGGTATGGCCAAATTGCAGGTTTGGGACCCTAACTTTCGAAATTGCAGTGATGGTCCCTATTTTCAAGTTCCCGTTGCAAATTTGGTCCCCGGGCCCGGACCAAACTTGCAATTTGGCCAAACCACAGGGACCAAAAATGCAACCTAAAAGGACCAAACCTGCAACCCAAACTTGAAAATAGGGACCATCACTACAATTTCAAAAGTTAGAGTCCCAAACCTGCAATTTGGCCATACCACAGGGACCAAAAATGCAATTTACTCTTCATTTTTTTTGTACCCTAAAAATGATAAATCAAAGCTTAAAGGGGTGTTTGGCACTACTGCCTAGTCACTTTTGTCACTAAAAACAGTTTTAACAAGCTTAAATTTAGTCCTTAAGATAGTTTTTACAAGTTTCTAAAGTGTAGATTCCAAGATTTGGGCTTAATGTGTTTATGGTTTGAATCTGTAGGGTTCTAGCTTTTCAATTCAGCTTAATTGTTTAGATCTTAATAAGTGGCTATTGAGTGTTAATTTCAATCTTATTTTGGTCATCTATGCAGTAAAATATAGCTAGTCTTAGAATTGCATTTGTCATTCAAGTTTAAGTCATATCTGTCATAGGTTCTTAAAAGTTCAAAGTCTAGTTTTCAAAAGCAAAAGTTAGGTTAGATTAAGCTTGATTTATGGTCTAAAATTGATAGCTTAAGCTCATTAGGGTTCAAGCTTAATTTGTTTAAGCTTAGTTTTATATCTTGTCATCATTTAGTAGCTTAAATCTAGGTCTGCAGTAGCTTATTGTCCTTTATAATCCAAAAAGCCATAAGCAAATTAGCATAATCTGTCTTTTTCAATTCTAATTTCTAGCATATTTCTTAGGTGTGTTTGCTTAATTCTAGCTTATTTTAGTGATGTAAGTATAGTTTCCTATTTGTTTTAGGTTTCTAGCTTATTTAGAGTGCTTATTTGTCTTTGAGCTTAGCTTAAAGTTGGTCATATTTCTTTAGAATCTGCCTCTTTTTAAGTCAACTGTCTTAATTGCTTCTTAATGCTTTTCTGCTTATTTTACTTAGCTTATTTGTAGTCCTTATCAATGTTTTAAATATCGCGCCTAAGGCGCGCCTACTCCCTAAATCCCTCGAGGCTCCAGCCTTTGGGATTTTTTTAGATCGAGGCTCACAACATGCATAAATCCCATAAAAATCGCAGCGCCTTGGGATTTTGCGCCTTGGGACTAGTCGCGCCTAGCACATGTAACGGGTTTTTTAAAGTTGCTTATTTGTGCTTATACTTTAGCTTTTTGCAAAAAGAAATTGAAAAAAAATGTTTTATCAAATAGAAAGGTCACAGGGGTCGAACCTGTGACCTCTCCTTTATAACACCAACACCTCAATACACACACCCACTACCAACTACCCTTGGTTCTTTTTCGTTTTATATCTTGCACAATTAAATACTTATGCTTTAATCCATAGTTTTGCTTATCAGCTTATTTAACCTTATTTCAACTGCTTTTCCAAATCTTTTATTTTTCTTAGATTTTAATTAGTTCAAAGTACTTTTCATAAATTTTTCATATTTTTAAATTAGTTTAATAATTTTTATATTATTTTTAAATTAAATATGTTTTTAATTCATAATAAATAAAATAAAAATCAAAAAAATATAATTCTTTTTTCTAAAATAAAAATAAAAATAAAAAACATTTTTAGGGTTAAATTTTGATAATTTAGGTTTTAAGTCGCCTTTTAGGATTCCCGTTAACATTTTTAGGCTTTAATCTTAATTGCCTTATTTGTTTTCTTGCCTTTATTTGTTTTTGCGTTTCATGAGTATAAATAAAATCAAAAATCAAAATCCTTAAAATTATTCAAAGCACGCGATCACGAACTTAACCAATTCTCAATTCATACTTCGTCGGGATACGACCCGGGAAGATTTGGTCATCACTTTTTCTAAAGTGATTTTTATTTCTTAACGGAATACTTACTTTTTATATTATATGATAATTGGTATATATATATATGATAATATATATATATATATATATATATATATAATATATATTATATAAATAGTGGGGGGTTATATATTTAAATAAATATATATATAATATTATATATGATATTATATCCAAAAATCAATATTTTGTCGCCGCTGCCGGGGAATTTGTGAAAACGAATAACAAATTGAAGTTTGAAGATTATGTTATTGCAAGTACTCTTCACGTGAGAGTAATTATTTAAATATTTTCTTTATATAAAACAAAAAAAAATATAAAAAATAATTATTTTTTACTTGATATTAATTATACATAGATTTAAATAGAAAAAACCAAAAATACTTTTCCTAAAGTATTTAAAAAACCAAAAAAATAAAAAACAACAAAAACAACCGTTGTGTCACTTGTGAAATCGGCTCACATTTAGATTACAAACTATAAGAGAGGTTTAAGGAGGGTTGATCCTACGAACCCCCCCCTTTTCGACCCCGAAAGGAGAAGGTTTTTAAAACGCTTCGCGCTTACCCGCTCCCCCGCTTCTTTGTGCGTTTTCTAAAGAGCACCTTACACTTTTTTGATTAATCGATTACACCAAATAGTTTTTCTTTTAGTTTTCTCTTATTTTTATTATTTAGTGCATGCGCACTCGCCATCATCACATTTTAATTCCAAAAATCTTCCACTACCCCGAAACGTCTTAATCGAAGACGATCCAACAAAAAAAGGGGAGTCAAACCGTTTTCTCTTAAAGAGACTCCCTTAGATACGATGGCCGATCAACATACTATTAACAGAATTACGTCCAAGCACCCACGAGGGTTACAAAGATGCTATCGTTACTTTCCGCTATCAACACAGAGAATTTTGATCTTAAACATGGACTTTCTAAATCCGTAACTTTCAAAACAATTTTACGGATTTGAGAAAGAAGATCCTCATGCTCACATTCGTTGGTTTAAAAAAATTACTTCCACGATTAAGTATAAAGATGTGCCTTATTCGTCGATTAAGCTTATGCTTTTTCCATTTTCTATCGAGGGGGCAGCCCGGATTTGGCTCGAAAAATAAGACCCCCACGTTCTATGTCTTACTTGGGAAGATCTTGTTGTCCAAGTTTTATTAACCAATTTCTTTCCTTCTTCCAAAACGACAAATCTCCAAAATTAAATTACAAAATTTCAACAAACAGTTTAAGAAACGTTTAGTGAGGCATGGGACCGTTTCAAGGATCTTCTTTGTGCATGCCCACATCACGGTTTTACGAAATTACATCAACTTGATATGTTTTACAATGCTTTAAACCCAACAGATCAAGATTCCTTGAATGCCGCCGCCGGTGGTAATCTTTTGACTAAAACTCCTTAAGATGCTTTGACAATTATCGAAAATAAGTCGAAAGTTCGCAACTTACGAAACAAACCAGTTGTTTCTAAAGTGAGTGCTAATACTTCTTCTACCACGGCATGTCCATCAGAAATGGCCGCTCTCACTGATGCCATTAATGCTATGATTTGTCATGTTAAGACCTCGCCTCCAGAAACCGTTAAAGCAATTTCTGAAAGTTATGTGACTTGTAGGGGACCGCATCCCTACTATGAGTGTCTTGTCGTCGATGGCAACACTTTCAATGCTTATGCAGCTGCAATAACTTATAATCAAAATTAAGGATATCGTACAAGTAATCAAATGGGACCACATCGTTTTCCTCCTGTGCAAAATAATTAAAACCGTTTCAATCAAAATCAAGGTTATAATCAAAACCGAGGAAATAATTTCAATCAAGGTAACCAGAATTATCAAGCACCGCCTCAAGTTGGACCTTCAAACGATATCTCGAACTACATGAAGACAAATGACATTAATATGAAAATAATGCAAAATTAAATAACCAATATGAGGTCAGAATTAAAGAAAGAGATGGATAATACGTTGACTAGACAAAACAATGCGTTCAAGAATGAGTTAAAGAATGAGTTTACGAATGATATTAAGAACATGATGAGTAGTTTTTTTTAAATGAATAACGCTTCTTCTTCGGGCTCAAGTTCACTTCCTAGCAACATCGTTGCTAACCCGAGAGGTGACTTGAAAGCAATCACCACCTGAAGCGGTATTTCTTATGATGGACCTCCAATTCCACCTCCTTTCTCTCCTTTTCCCAAAGTGGTTGAACTGGAACCCATGGTGAACCTGTGGTGACAAAGGATACAGTGCAACCAAGTACCGAAAGACATCCAACCTCCAGTTATCCAAACTCTAATTAATGAGCCCGTTGTTTCTCCTAATCCTACCGTTTATACCTTATCCTTAAAGAGCTAACAAGCAAAAGCTCTGTGAAATCTTTCAGGAATTACATTTCGAGCTTAGTTTCGCGGATGCTCTTCTACATATGCTGAAATTTGCTTCAATGTTTAAAAGTCTCCTTAATAACAAAGAAAAATTGTTTGACTTAGCCAAACACTGGTAAAGAGAATTGTTGGCGGTTTTCCCACCTAAAAAAAGTGCCCGAAAAACTTGGAGAACCCAGCAAGTATTCTTTCCAAGTGGATTTTTCCTGAGATATGTTGAATGCTATAGCCCTTACGCGATCTTAGTGCAAGCATCAACATGATGCCTCCTTTCCATATGTGAAGAATCTCTCAACTCCCCGAACTTACTCCTACTTCGAAATGATTCTTGAACTTGTAGACCGATCGACTACTAGTCCATCCGGTATTGCCGAAGATGTCTTTGTTAAAGTAGGAAAGTTCCATTTTCCGGCCTACTTTGTAGTCGTTGATTATGTTGTTGATCCTCGGGTTCCCTTAATTCTCGGGAGACCCTTTTTGAGGATGGCACGTGCTTTGATGATGTTTATTGTTGAAGAATTAACTCTTCAAGTTGATGATGAAGCCATAACCTTTAAAGTTGGTCAAACTTCGAGATACTCCTACAAAAAAAGCTAAATCGGTTAATCGAATCGATGTCATCGATGTTTCATGTAAGGAGTATGCTCAATAATTTTCTCGTTATATCGATAGTTCTAAAAAGTGAAAAACCCACTCCGTCTTTAGATCTTATCCTTTTCAACTTCTTCCCTTTCTCACTCCTTTTAAAGAGGTGACTTATTTTGTCAGAAATCAAGAGCTTGTCCATACAAATGATTCAATTCCACCAGGACTTGATAATGCAGACTTTGATCCTGAGGGAGACCTTCTTCTACTCAACGAAGTATTAAATGATGAACCCCTCTCCTCACCCGTCCGAATGAACTCATTTATGAGAAATTAAAATGATAAAATCTTTTATTGATGATCCTCCCGAGCTTGAGCTCAAGGATTTACCGTCTCATCTTGAATACGCGTTTTTAGAAGGAACCGATAAATTACCCTTCATAATTTCTAAGGAATTAAAAGATGAAGGAAGAAAAAAGGCCACCTATTTTAAAAGTTCTTAGTCACAAAAATGGGCCAACGCATGGAAAATTATCCGACATTAAGTATCGACCCCAGTTTTTGTACTCATAAGATCTTAAGGAAGACGATTTCAGAAACCGGCGATTTCAACAACAAGAAGGTAAATCCGAAAAATTCCTAGTTATCAAAAGACGTTAATTAAACTCCTAGATGTCGATGATTTACCCTATTCCCGATAGTCCATGGTGAGCCCCGATCCATATGTGTGCCAAGAATGAGTGGAATTACCGACGTTGAAAATGAAGATAATGAGTTAATTCCTACAAGGCTAGTTACCGGATGCGTTGTTATTTTATAAAATTTACAGAAGCTTAATGAAGTGACTCGTAAAGACCATTTCCTGATGACAGTTTATGGCCCCAAAAAGCTCGAAAGACGCGCGAGAAATGAATACAAATCTTTTTATATTGATTTTTACGGATATATTCAATATCCAATTGACCCACAAGACCAAGAGAATACCACCTTCACTTGCCCTTATGGGACGTTTGCTTACCGACGTATGCATTTCGGTGTTATGAAATGCTTCGGGCACGTCCAAGGTGCATGATGCCAGATTCCACGAACATGAATCGAGAGAAATAGGGAGGTCCTCATGGATATTCTTGGTTCTTTGTGAATTCTTCTCGTTATGCCTCTCCCATTAGAAAAAATGCTAAAACGGTGCAAAAGACACTTATTATAGTTTCTAAAATTATGGAGAAATGTTATTTTATGGTAAAATAAGGCATTGTTCTAGGAATAAGATTTCAAAGTCCTGGGAATTAAGGTCGACAAAGCTAAAGTAGATGTTATAAGCAAAACTCCCTAATCCGACTTCCGGACAAAGGCGTACGAAATTTTTTAGTCACGCCGGTTCTATCGTTGATTTATTCAATATTTTTCTAAAATCGCCCGGCCGATGCCCCATCTTCTCGAAAAAGAAACTCCGTTTATTTTCTCGAAAGAATGTATTGAAGCATTTAATATACTTAAGAAAAATTTAACCGAAGCCCCGATTTTAGTTGCCCCCGACTGGGACCTACCATTTGAAATTATGTGCGACGTCTAGAGAGATTTATTGCGGTAAGGTCATCTTGGGGCAACGAAAGACCAAATATTTTTAGCCTATACACTATGCAAGTAAGACCATGACGGATGCTCAAGCACATTACACTACGACGGAGAAAGAATTATTAGCCGTGGTGTATGCTTTCGAGAAATTCCGGCCTTACTTAGTCTTATCAAAGACCATATTGTATACGGACCACTCGGCTCTTAAGTAATCTACATACGAAACAAGATGCTATCCGAGATTGATCCGGTGGATTGTCCTACTCCATAACTTGGTGGCCAAGGGTGGTGATGAAGGTGCTTGGTTGCTTGCTTGGTGACATGGTGGTGAGGTCATAGAGGTGTTAGGGAGCTAGCTTAGCTTAAAAATGGGTTTAAAAAGAAATAAAGGGTGTCGGGTTGGTTTTGGTTTCGGCTTAGGGTTTAGGGTTTTAATTCGAGTTAGGGTTAGGGTTTAGGATAGTTTAAGGTTTAGGATTAAGGTTTAGGATTAAGATTAGGGTTTAGGATTAAGGTTTAGGGTTTAGTTTTAGGTTTAAAATGAAATTAGGGTTTTAGGGTTTCGTTTAGGGTTTAGGGTTTTAGATTAGGGTTTTAAGATGACTTAGGGTTTAGGTTTAGGGTTTAGAAGTCATGCATTAAGTGTTTGTACCTTGTGCTAAAGTGGTAGTAAGAAACTAAAGTGATTTAGGAGGTAAAATGACCTAGTTTGGTTTTCTTGCATTATTGACTTGTACATTGGGCTTTAGAAAGTTGTAACTTGATTTAGGAGGGAAAAGATATTCAAATGTTGTGCATTGTACACTTGTACACATGCTTGAAGGCTTGCATATTCATTTTATATGTATACATTACATATAATTAGGGTTTTGATATAAATGTTAACGGATAAAGTCTATTTTGATATAACGTTGTAAATGGTATGTTAAATGGATAATGTACTTGGTAAAAATGATATTAAGATATAGACTTGACATATTAGGATGTTTACATGATATAAACATAGATAGAATTGGCATAGGTAGGTTGCGTGAGCTCGTTTACTTTAGAGATGCAAGTTACGTTGCATAATGAGATAAAACAAAATTTTCCCTGTAAAAAGGTGGTATATATAATAGATGGATATTACAGTGATGAAAATTACGGGTTGTTATAGAGATCGATATATTTCTTACTCCGGATGACTCGATACCATCGGGTATTGAGAATGACGACTATGACTCGGAGGGGGATGTTCTTTTTCTTGTAGAATTACTTAATAATGATTATATTTCCCTTCCTGAGTATGAATCATTTCACATTGATTTTTATAATGTTCCATCATCTCATCGTCCTCCTAAAAAACCTCCAGATGATGATGTTTACTTTGATATTGAGCCCGATACGGGAGTTTTGACTACAAAAGTGGTGGATGATATTTCTGATAAATCGACAAGAGAACTTTATGTTCATGTGCCTAATGTTTTACCCACCCTTCCCACCTTTCATCTAGTGTTTGACACTTTGCTTCCATTTTCATCCGAAAATGAGGACAAAGTTTTCAATCCTGGAATTCTTATTTTAAACGAGGAAAAAGCTCCTCATCTTCTATCTTATCGGTGATTTAAAGTTTTTCAGCTTATTAATGATTCTGAAAGCCCGCTGATGATTTATGGAGGGGACATTCCTATCTTAGATGTTCCTTATCTCCATTTCTATCCTCCTTGACCAACTCAAGTATGAGGGGATCGAGTCAGGCTTGTGACTCGGTTAACAAAAACAAGCGCTTCATGGGTGGCAACACATGCTTATCCCTAGTAGTAGTATAATAATGAATAAGTATGATGTGAGGAGGCTTGCCTTTTCTTTTCTCGTGTTTCGTGTTTTGTGTTTTATGCCCAGGATTGCCCTGGATTTTGAAGACTCTCGTGCTAGTGGTTTTGTCCATCGTTCACTCGATCTTCAATCCTTCACATGCTTATATATGGGAATCCGATATCCTAGATCTTATTGATTAACGTTTATCTATTAGCATAATTAATAAACGGCTTTAGATTTGCGTAGAGACCCCTTAATATTTGGATTATGCCTTGAAATTCATTGAGGACAATGTGTAGTTCTAGTATGGGGGGGGGATCTTTCGATTTTATCTTACTTGCATTTGCCTTGTCTTCGCGTAACCCCTTTTTTCCACCAAAAACACCAAAAATTGCAAAAATTTAAAAATTCTCAAAAATAAAATAAGTGTTTTGAAACGTAGTTTTATCTTTTTAAGGAATAAATTTTGACTTGATCGAGCATATTGCGCTCTAGCTTGCCCCTTAACTTATTTAAATTTAAGCTTTTGCTAGTCTTTTATACAAGAAGCTTTAAAACGCGAATTTTAGCTTTAAAAAAGCCAAGAGTTTTTTCAAATTTCCATGATAGACTTTAAATATGCAAAGCTTGTTTTATTAGACTAAGCATTCGCGAATCTTTTTAGTAAAGATTTTAAATTTGCGAAGAACGAAATATGATAGGGTTTTGTATAAGTTAGATGCTAAACATAGAGTAGTTGGATCTCTTTAATGCTCATAAAGGTTAATTATGGCTTTTTGCTCCCATCAACTTAATAAACGTTATATAATTGTTGAATGAATAAAGTTACTTTAGGTTTTTGCGATTCTTACTTTAAATCACTTTGTAGAGATTCCTTCTGGTGAAAGTAAAGTACACATCGAGGTTTTGTTAGTGTTGTGGGGAAATAGACTCCTGGACCATGGTCGGCTCGCATACCGATGTGGCAGTTGTTAAAAGACCACATGACTTGAAATTTGGCTAATAATAATAAGTTATGTAATAAACCGAAGCCGAAATAAGACCACTGCGTCTTGCCGGCTCACAACCGATGTGGTAGTCGTTTAAAGGGTGGAGGTAATAATAATAATAAAACTGTGGGATGATTAAAGTTTACTGCATCTTGCCGGCTCACAACCGATGTTGCAGTCATCTAAATAAGGCACATAGTAATAATCCGAGACTGATAAAAGTTTGCTGCATCTTGCCGGATCACAACCGATGTTGCAGCCTTCTAAAGGACCGAGGTTAAATAATGTTGCAATAAAAACAATAATAAAGCCAAATTTCGACTCCGAGGTTATCTAAAAAGGATAACCCCTAAATCGTACTAAATTAGAACCTTAATGTGGACCTTATTCTTACCATATCGTCTCTTTAGGAAAGAATTTCAAACTAATTGTGGTCTAAACTGGGTTTACTTTATAAAAATAAAGACATTAATTCATTTGTCAAAAATTAATAATAAAATCTTTAGAGGATTTAGGAAATAAGGGAGTGAAAAGTTAATGTTTTTACTCACACAATTAACATTTATGAGTAGTGTTAGCATCTTAACTTGTATTTAACAATGATTTCGTTTTTAAGCTTGGTTTGGGGCGGGTGAAAAATCAAGGACGATGAATTTATTCTTTTTAGTATTTCTTGTTCCATGAAGTTATGAATAAATGCATAAAATTAGTAAAACATGGTGCTTTTCAAAACTAGTAATTTTTTTATCCCTGAGATGAACACTTAGCTACTTTTCTAAGTAATTAGTCTAGGGGGGTTGAAATTTTTGGTTTTCTAAGTTTGTATTTATGACATTGCGTGAGGACACGACAATAGCTTAGTATGGGGGATTTTGGTATGTGCTTAAATACACATACCTTTTACCTAATAAAACGAGCTAAAAAGACCAATAATGACCAATAAATACAAAAAAATGCATTGTATTCGTTTGTATTGTGAATTGTGTCTTGCAGGTAACGGATATTCAATAAAAGGACAAAAACGAAGCAAAATGGACAAAACCGAGCACGGGAATGGAAAGAGTGTGAAAAGATGAAGCCGAAGGCGAATTTATCTTAAGTCTTAACCAAATCCAATCCCGTTAATCCTTTAACCCTAAAATACCCTAAAACTGTTACAAAGTTAGTCCTTGGGGACTAACATCATCAGTCCAAACCAATTGCACCGTTAGTCCTTTCCATTACACCATTAGTCCTTAACCTTAAACAAACATAACTCCCGTTAAACCATTAAACCTATAACCCTTAACCCGGCCCAACTATACCAAGTCAAAGCCCAATCCCCTACCCGGTCAACCCAAAGTTATAAACACAGGTCAAATATTACTGTTTATCTTTCCTACTTTCCCTCCTTTTCACCATTAAAGAACCAGGGTAAAAATCCCCAAGCACACACGCTCGCCTCTAAGTTTCTAGAAGAATAAAGCCCTGACACCTCTGACAATAGAATGACACGCTGGCAATCCTAAGGCCAGTGATTGGTGGATTAGACGTGGCATCAAATCAAGGGTCAAGATCTATTGCTTGGAGAATAATCAAGATTGAAGGGCCAGGAATGGTTAATGAGGAGCGTCCTAGGGTTCTGGATCCTTCCCTTCATCACTATATAAGGAGACCTCCTCACTCACTACCAAGGCGTCTAGTTTTTAGCTTAAGTTTAGTAGTAATTTAGCTTATTGTCTTTATTTTAATGTAATTTTCTATTTAAAAGCTTGTACTCACTTTTGATTATCAATAAAATTCTGTTTGGTTTAATTCGTGTTTTATTCAATGTTTTTACTTAATGCAAGTATGGTTGAAATAAGCTCAAATTTAATCTAATAAGCTCTATAAGCTCTCAATTACTATATAAGCTAGCTATCATTCAGTTAAGCCTTAAAAAGCTTAACTGAATAAGCATTCACTTCAAATTTCACCACAAAAATACCTCAGCTTATTGGATGATAAGCCAAAAATGGATGGGCTTATGGACACTACCAGCTTATCTTTGATAAGCTGGAGCTTGTAGATCTAAGCTTACAAAAGCTTATTTGATCCTTGTTTGAGCTAGGATCAAGGTACTTCTCCTTTTTCTTTTTTATTGCTTATTATCTGCATTTGCTTAATACTGCTTATTCTGTTCTTATAGCTTGCTTATTGATGTTTAGTTATGCTTATTCAGTTCTATTATAGCTTAATATGTTCAGTTATTAGCTTAAATTAGTTTAAATTTGTGTTTTCATATAGATTGTCCTTATTTCTAGTTAGAATAGCTTTTGAATTTAGCTTATTATTAAGTACTTATTTGTCCTAGGTCTATGCTTAGTTGTCCTTAATTTGCTTAATTATATATCTGTTTTCACAAATTTAAGCTTAATTCACTTTTTTGTAGCCTAAAAGTGATAAATCAAAGCTTAAAGGGGTGTTTGGCACTAGCAGTACTAACATAAGTTAGTACTGCCTAGTCACTTTTGTCACTAAAAACAGTTTTAACAAGCTTAAATTTAGTCCTTAAGACAGTTTTTACAAGTTTCTAAAGTGTAGATTCCAAGATTTGGGCTTAATGTGTTTATGGTTTGAATCTGTGGGGTTCTAGCTTTTCAATTCAGCTTAATTGTTTAGATCTTAATAAGTGGCTATTGAGTGTTAATTTCAATCTTGTTTTGGTCATCTATGCAGTAAAATATAGCTAGTCTTAGAATTGCATTTGTCATTTAAGTTTAAGTCATATCTGTCATAGGTTTTTAAAAGTTCAAAGTCCAGTTTTCAAAAGCAAAATTAGGTTAGATTAAGCTTGATTTATGGTCTAAAATTGATAGCTTAAGCTCATTAGGGTTCAAGCTTAATCCGTTTAAGCTTAGTTTTATATCTTGTCATCATTTAGTAGCTTAAATCTAGGCCTGCAGTAGCTTATTATCCTTTATAATCCAAAAATCCATAAGCAAAGTAGCATAATCTGTCTTTTTCAATTCTAATTTCTAGCTTATTTCTTAGATGTGTTTGCTTAATTCTAGCTTATTTTAGTTATGTGAGTTTAGTTTCCTATCTGTTTTAGGTTTCAAGCTTATTTAGAGTGCTTATTTGTCTTTTAGCTTAGCTTAAAGTTGGTCATATTTCTTTAGAATCTGCCTCTTTTTAAGTCAACTGTCTTAATTGCTTTTTACTGCTTATCTGCTTATTTTACTTAGCTTATTTGTAGTCCTTATAGCTTATTAGGTGTAAGTCTTAGTATTTTTCAACTCTTTAGTTTTCTAGTTAGCTTATTGAGTCCTAAAAGCAAAACAGTTTAGCTTAATGGTCATTTAACTTATTTGACAGTTTTCAAGTAGCTTATTCTAGCTTATTATTAAGTTTTGTTAAAAAGCTCTTTATTAAAGTGTTTTATTTTAGCTTAAAGTTTAAGTTTTTCAAATAAAAAA
>BQNB010150785.1:0-15991 GCA_026074375.1 Tanacetum coccineum
GCCATTGTTTTCCAATTAATTTTTCCGATAAAAATGAGTATTTACTTGATGGTATTTCATAAATATTTTTATAACATTTTTAAAAATATCCGTTATTTATTTGGTAACCCGGTTACGTCTCGTCCGAAATAAAAATAAAAAGAAATTTCTAACCCATATATTCGCGTTATCAACAAACGTTTCGAAATAAACGTTAAATATTTTATTAAATATTTTTATTTAATAAAAGTGATAATTAAATATAATTTAATTATTTTCGTGTCGGTACACGTTGTTCTCGTTTCTAAAAAAATTGCGAGTGTATTTCGGTCACTTTCTGCCCGTTTCTGGGTCTCGGGCAAAACTAAAAAGTTGTCAGGAATGTCGTTTTACATCAAATTGCTTTAGGGTCCGAATCGTGAAAACGTGATTTAGTGGTTCATTTTTGATAGATTTTATTTTTAAATTATTTGATTCGAAAACAAAAAAAGAAATAAATATGATTTATTATTTAAATATGTTCCGAAAATTGACGGTTGTTATATCATCGTACAGTTGTGATTCACGGTCCTCTTTTGTTAATTCTGAACCTTCTAGGAGCATCTTCACGTCGTCCCATATGTCCTTTGCATCAGTGTAACGATTGATAAGGGAGTAGATATCTTTTGGCAGCCCTTGAAGTAGGATGTCCGTTGCCCGAATATCAGCATTGTACCTTTCCTTATCTTTAGGTGACAAGTCAGAATAGACTCGCGGTCGTTTCGGACCTAGATTTGGGGCACCTTCAGTCCCTTCAGTTAGTGTTTCTAGAAATGTCCCCATCTGAAATGGTCCTTCATCAATTGACTCCTGAATGTTCACACCCTCATGGCTGTTAAGAATAGCCAAACGCACCTTTACCGCGGGTATCTGAACCAGCACATTGGATGTCTTCCGAAAGATTAGCCATCTTAATTGATTGTGAAATGATTAGGTTGATCGAACAATGATTAGTGATTGTATGTTAAAAGTGGTGTTTGATTGTTTGATTTGGTGAATTGTTGTAAAGGTTTGTTAGGATTACACGTTGAAGAATTCAGTTCAAAAATCCAAAAAGTCAATAACTCGCTGGAGGTAACTCGTTGGAAGAGAGTAGATAACTCGCTGGCAAGAAATTAAATTGACAGAGTTCTTGTTCACAAGTCGCTAGAAAAGAATCTTCAAAAACCTGTAACTCGCTATGCTTAACTAGCTGGAAGAGAGATGACAACTCGCTGGCAAGAAATTAAATTGACAGATTTCCAGTTCACAAGTCGCTAGAAAAGAATCTTTAAAAACCTGTAACTCGCTATGCTTAACTCGCTGGAAGAGAGTTAACAACTCGCTAGCAAGAAATTAAACTGACATAGTTCCTGTTCATAACTCGCCAGTATAAAGATCTTCAAAAAAACCTGTACTCGCTAGTCTTCAATCGCTAGTATCAACTCGCTAGTCCCTCAACTCACTACGCAAGAAAGGTTTAACTCTCGTGCCAAACTCCGTACTGCAAACAAAACGACAACTCGCTGAAAACAAATGTACTATGATGACTACTGTAAGTACTGTAACCTACTCGCATTAAGAAGATCTTCGAACAGTAACCTAACTCGTTGGAATGAAAAATTTGGTTTTTCACCTAAAAAACACCTAAAAATACCCTTTTGAACGTTTTTGTTTGGTTTCGTTTGCATAACTTGGTACTAGAAGGCTATAGCAACTATAAAAACATGAATTTTAACATCACAAACGTCAAGATCAAAGAAAACTAAGAACAATACTATAAACCTTCAAAAACCAAACTTTTGATCAAAATTAACCAAGAAAAACGCACACACAATCTAGCTAATCATCTCATGTGCTCTGATACCAATTGTAGGATACTGGAAATCATAACACAATCGAATGACTAGTGGATTAGCCTAGTTCTAGAGAGAGAAAGTGAGAGAGAACTTTGTGTATGTGTCTGTGTGTGTTAATGTGTGTGAGGTGGGTGGGTTGTGTTTAATTTTCACGAAGCCCAAGCATTTTTTTTAAATGAAACTACTATTACACCTACTAAGTCGCATAAGATTGGTACAAGTTGCATAAAAATATAAGTTTTTATATTTATAAACTTTTTAATAAAAAAATTATTATAGTACAAGTCGCATAAAAAGGAAAGTCAAAGTCGCATAAAAAGATACCTTACACATAATACTTTTTACTTACAAAAATGTACTTTCAAATAGTGTTCAAAAAGTACAATTTTTAATATTTTAATCAAGTTGCATAAGTATACATGAGTCGTATATGATCGCATAAAAAATTGAAGACAATTGGGTAACAAAGTTCCAATTAAGGCATTCTTTAAAATACCCTTCAAAAATTGGGGCACAAATGGAATTACCCCTAAAGATAAATAACACACCCAATCCCATTCAATTTCATTTTAGAAAGTCAATTCCAATTTGTGTTCGCAGTTTGATAAGGTAGATGAAAATAGGAGATGAGTTTGAAACTCGTGCTTGGTGAACTATGTTTACACATGGAGCATTTACGATATCCTGAGCAGTAGGTTGTCTCTTCTCCCATATAATAACTTGCCATTGATCTGTGTCGGACAATTTAAGAACATGTACTTGCTTTAGTATCATGAATGATGAATTTGCTTCTTTAGGTTCTGGTTACTTTTAGCAGGGGTGGCTCAAGCCTTGTAGAGGCCCAAAGCGAAATTTCAAGTATAAAGCCTTTTTGAATTTTCATTTGTTTTTCACTTTGCTTAGCTATATTCATTGGAGCAATAGAACTTCTAATTATCAAACCAAGAACACAATAAGAATTTAAGATTTTATTGAATATAAAGAAAAATAATATTAAGAAAGAGAAAAAACTAAACTTCGTTTTACGATCTATAAATAGGGCTAAATAACCAAACCAACACGAACGAGGCTTTTTCGTGTTCGTTAGTTTTGGTTAACTGAACAAACCAACTAATATGAACACATAACCAAACGAACATTCGTGTTCATGTTTGTTCATTGAAAAATAGGTTATTCTTATTCCTTCAAAAATTCACGAGTGATTCTTGGCATGTTTAATTTGTTCGCGATATTAGCTAAAAGTCATTAGACTTTATATCATTAAAAGAGCTCAATTCATCTTTTTGTAATAATAAAAAGATGGACATGGTCGTGTTTCTTAATCTCAAAATAGAACTTAGTCATATTGATTTAAAAAATAAGTAGTCATCCTTAATAATTTTAACAGTTTTAGTAATAGGTACTTTTTATAGATCGAGACCTCAAGATGGTGCCCAAAGCTAATTATGTGCTACGCTATTATTCGTAAAGGGTGTTGGAAATTCGGGGCCTTAAATATTCTGGGGCCTAAAGCGATGGCTTTAGTTGTTTTACCCTTGAGCCACCACTGCTTTTATGGTAAGTTGACATATGAAATTGATATCAAAGTTGACTTATATTAAGCAAATGCAAAGAATAATAACTTTGAATCATAGAAACAGCTTTTGTTTGCGATTTTTTTAACGAGGTGTTTAAGTTAATTGGACTAATGGAATGGTAGATCGACTAGAAGTGCTCCTCACTTCAAATTGGGGTCAACGTTTATCTCTTTAAATTGCTAGTAACATAATGCTTGAATGGAATGTATGGATAGTTCCACGCAAATGGTCATCCCACATCACTGTTGACCTTTTTTGTCCTTGTGTATTTGGGATGGATATTACTATTCGTACCCCTGACCTACTAAAAAGTATAAAAAATTACTAAACATGCATTCTGTTTTCGATACAACACGGTTTTTTTATCACTTTTTGAGAGTTTAATACTTTTGACTTTTAAACTTTATATTTTTTGTTTCGCAATTTTCGTTTCACAGTTTTCTAACAAATACAAAATTATTAAAAAAAAAAAAAAAGTCAAAAAAACCCAAAATTTTAGGGAGGGGGTAGAAATTATTACGTAATTGTGAGTTTGAGTCCATTATGTTTAAGGTTTGCATTGTTTGTCTATGTATTCATAGCCAATTCTTATTATGTAATCCAAAAACTCAATCTATATTATCTTCTTTGTCTTTACTGCCCATTTATCCAATCTATTACATTCGTATATTACTACTTATAAAACATTTATAATGTGGGACCCAATAAAAATTAAGATAAGGAGGTGCAATCTTGACTATCCATCTCTTTTTAAAGAACTACATTATAAAGTGACATGTGTCACATTTTGATTAAAAAATAACCTTTATTTTCAAATTGAAATATCTTTTTATCAATTTAATTTTATTATGATCTAATTTCATCATATTTTTTAAAATTTTTGTAGTTCTTTAATTCACATCCATTTGATAGCATTTTTTATTTTTTACATTTTTAGTGGTGTTTATATTGTGTTGATTTTTATTTTTTACATTCTTTAACCTTAATATATAACTTGATACGTTAAATACTATATACTTTCGGAGAGTGTGTTGTCTTTTTACTGCAGAGAATGATAATGTTAATATAGTGTTGTGAAAAAGTACGAAAACCCAAACGAACACTTACACCAGGTGTCAAACTTCGGAGTTTTTACACGTAAGATTCGTACGATCTTACGTCCACTGATAAATATGTGATTTTTGTAGGATAGGTGTAGCGATTCGCATCTGAGTAGGATCGTAATGTGGATCGTAAAACTCGCATGTAAGCATCGTAAGATCGCTGTCGATACGAGTTTACCAAATTACCAGTTACTAACTTACTGAGTACTTATTTACTAGCCATACTTTTTTTAGGCCTATAAATAAGAACAATAGTATCTGCTGTTCTCTCTGTGACAAGTATTGATGGTTCATGTTCAAGAGTTATTATCATTATGCCTAATTTTCTCCCCTATCCCTCACCCACCTTTCTCCAAATTGAAATGTACATGAAACTAAATTAGGTTCTTCTTCTCATGTTCTTAGTACCTGAAGCAAAAAGTTTTTTTATAGGTAATTGTTGTTTTTTTCTTTTTTCTTTCATTAAGTTTTAATATAACCTATTAAGTTTTATGTAGGGATAGGCGTAATTGTAGTGATACTAGTGTTGTACTTGTTTTGATAACGTTTATTACGCATGTTTATGTCATTGTTATTCGCTAAATCGTGAAATGTAACGATTGAAAAACTTAACTTTATTTGATGTTTTTTTATTTTTAACGTTGGTATTATTAAATTTGAACTTTGGACATTTGCAAGAGGATATTATATAAATTTATCTTTGATGATGAGTAGATATAAAAATATTTTGACTTGTTTATTCGCTACTTACAGAACATGATTAATTGCTTGGATCTTACGATCTTGATCCGATCTTACGATCTCGATCTTGCAAAGACAAAAATGATCCCAGGTGAGATCGCGATCTTGACAGCCTTGCATACAACGAACACATACATTCAAAGTGTTGTGAAACGAAATTACTAAGCAGGTAAGAAATTGAATAAAGAGTTGACTTAGAAATTTTTTTATTGGCGCCGCTATGCGCGAGTAACCAACTAGTAATAGAAATGTGGGTTTAAGAGGTCTTAATAACCAACCCTGTTATTTTTTATACAGATGTTGGTTTTAGCAAACTGAATCTTTTTTATGGATTCACAATTGCTTCTAGGTTGAAGTGCTTTAAATCAGTTTTTTTTTCTTTCAAGATTTAGTTCTCGGGTTTTTTTATGTCTATTGAGATGTTTTTATGATATTCGAATTTTGTTTAAATTTACCAAAACAAAATAAACTCTCCTTGCCACAACAAGCTGAAGCCTTGTGGGTGGTGGTTGCATACCGGTCTTATCAGTATTTTCTTTTTTACTAGATTAGCAATTGTATGGCTTTTAAATTGCTATTCCAATTAATTGAGTGAACCTAATTTCCCCGAGCCTGATTAGTATCACTTCGTGTCATGGACTGCTTAACCTCTCGTCCTCTCGTCATGTAATGGTTAGATACAACACTTGTTAACAACTTTTAAAACACTACATTAAGATCAGTTCTTGGGGCGCGCCTGAATATGTATATAAGCTCTATTTGCTATTCAGTTGGAAGAAGTTCTAATAGTAATAGATTTTGCCAGAAATGTAAACATGCTGGGACTTATTTTTTTGGTAAAGGGTTTCTTACCCTGGTAAAATAAACTAGGACTTGTTTCATTATAATACCCAGTCAATTAAGCATGGCCTCTGGCTTTATTTCTCTTTTGTTGTAATAGAGTAGTTGTGACAAAACGGCGTGTTTGATTAATGGGTTGATCATTTTTGTTCGTTTACTGGGTAAAGAACTCATCTTTGTTTCCTGAATTCACTTATTGCTCATTCTGTACTCTCGGCTTTATTATAATCCCGGACACTCCTTCCATAGAAAATACATGTACTAAGTCATCTATTACCCAAATAAATTTAAGCCTGATGCCTTTTTTAAGCTTTTTCTTTAAATACCAAAACACATATTTTAAGATTAGTTGTGTTTTTTTCTTATTATAATTAACTTGTAATTTGAATGAATACATGTTTAAAACTGATATATATGCTGTTTAGTTGATATCCTAAAAGCTTTTAAAAAATTGTGTGTGTGATTTTAATGCAGGCCACGCTAAAGAATTTTTGTATCTAATAAATATGATATCGGATAACAATTAGAGTTTCACAATGAAGAAAATCAAGAAGAGGTGTGATTGTTACTCAATTAGTCATTTACCAGACGCAATGGCATTCCAAGCTTTACGCAAACTAATAGATTTGAAAACACAACGCGTTTGATTGTTTGAAAACTTGTTCGTCAAGTCGACACCATTTCTCTCACTGCTCCTCTTGTAGACCATCGAAATTTAGATCCAAACACCTCAGATCTATCCTAGACTTCTCAATAAGCTGATCTGGTCATTGATAAGCGACATTATGTTTAAAGTTTAAACCCCTCCGTCTTATGCGTAGTACGTTTTTCTACCCTATTAAGAGTCCTTAACCACCAACGGGCATTTGGTCCAATGGTATGAAGGTTTTACCCTCCTAGGCAAGGTCTCATGTTCGAGTCTTGTCTAAGGCGATAGGGGTTTCCTCCCGCGTGTATAAAGGGAAGGGTGCCATTGCCTTCTGGGCTGGACCCAACCTGGTTGTGTGGGCTCGCTACGCCTTCTGGGCTAGGGGCCATGTAGCCACAAATTGCCGTTCCAAAAAAAAATAGTCCTTAACCTTTAAAACCCCGTGCTCCTGTTCGGATTTATTTGTGATACATGAAAAATGTTTAAGTGAAAAGAAACGTGACATTGCAGTAGATTCAATGGATTCTCATGATAAACGTTGGATGTTGTTGGATTACACTAATTGTTCTCCATTGTTGGAAAATATTTCTGATGACGTATAGTATGAGCACCAAGCTTACTGGGCTTAGTTCATAATATACGCATATGGGCCCAGGCCCAATACAACAAATAGCCGGACTGCTAAGCCTGAAAAGGGTCACGCTCCGGATATTTCAAAGACGCACGTGAGTATCTTCAAAGCCGCACCCGTTGCACCTCCCCGGACAAATACTGACCGCGGAAGAATACTCGCGTCCGCAGACACGATTACACGTGGACCTTTGCCCGACAAGGGAACCAACTCCGAGCTACTAACAGTCGCAGCGAAAATACTAAGAAACCCTAGTATTAGGCTTGCCTATAATATGGGTCATTTCACACCCAAATAGGTACATTTGTCGACAATTAATACAACATATACCCTGACTTCTCTGGTTTCTTGACAATCATGTATTTGACGCTCATTCGTACGGAACTTAATCGTAGGGTCCGCCCCGCGGTAAGGCTAACGGTTTACTCTCACTTGTGCAGATTACCATCTCATTACTTGGATTAGTACAAGATCAACATCATATTCTATCTCCTCACCCCCTACACGGTTTTTGTACTAACAAGTTGGCGCCATCCGTGGGACCCGTATAACTGCGTTCTTTGAAAATACTCACTGAGCATCACGATACATACCTACCACTAACCATCCCAAGTCTGATGACGGAATACGAATGCGGTAAGAAACAAACAAAACCCCCTAGGACTCTGTGAGGAACTACATCGCTAGTAGATTCTCGACGAGTTCATGCGTAAAAGCAGTATGAGAAACTACTACAATTTATGGCAGGATAATATGAGTATGAGAAGTGGAAGAAGAAAAGCTGGGAGGAAGTAAAAAGCGAGGCTTCCTGACTTTGCCGATGCCAGGAGGAAGAGCACTTAGGCGCAGAGGAATCTAGCGTATTCTGATGTCCAGGACACAATATCGCCAAGAAGAAAGAGACGCTCGCGCAGCCTACCGCCACAATCCTAGAGTCTTACTAGGTTGAGGCGTGATAAGGTCAAGATCGCCTACCCGGCACAAATTTCAAGAGCAAGGAAAGTAAGAGGAACGCACGTGTTCAAGAGGCTTGGAAGCAGAGGTCTGGAGTATATCCGCACTCTCCGGTATAGACGTCGGAAAGCTCAGATATACGGGAAAGTCACTTTTGAAAGCGAAGATAGGGATGGTGGCACTGGAAGTTAAATTACGAAGAAAAAAGTCCTGTCTTTGTCGAAGATGATGATCTATCCAAACCTTGGGTATGTGTGAGGACTGATCCGTTCACGTCTCGAATCCGTCACTTCGACTTCCCAAAAACGCGAATGCCAAGCCATGTGAAAACATACAATGGAAGCGAAGATCCTGAAGATCACTTGAAAATCTTCCAGGCAGCAGCAAAAACGGAGAGGTGGGCCATGCCAACATGGTGTCACATGCTTAATTCCACATCAATCGGAAACGCTCGTGGGTGTATGGTTTGGACGAGTACTTCCCCAGTAATCAATAGTTAGTTAAACGATCTAAGAGAAGCATTCTGGAAAAACTACCTCCACAGGAAAAAGTGCTTCAAAAAGACCCCATAGTGCTCCACAAATCTAACAAAGAGACGAAGTGTTTTCGTTTTCCTAGAGTCAATAGAAGACTTCATACAAAGGTTATAAGATGGAAGTAGAAATTGTTAAAGGGAGCACGGAGTGCATGAGAATCTCCGGGGATTCGTGCTCGGACTCACATACCTGAAAATTATCAAAGATTTCTGAGAATTCCAAAATCATCATCTGGGAATGTTAATTCAGCGGAACCCAACCAAGTTAATTACCCACCAGATCATCTCAGAAGATGGACCAAAGATCATCCTCTGGATAACATCGTTGGCAATCCCTCTCGTCCTGTATCTACCAGAAAACAGTTAGCATCCGATGCTTTGTGGTGCTGTTTCCATACTGAACTGTCCAAAGTCGAACCCAAGAACTTCAAAATGGCCGTGATAGAAGACTGCTGGTTTCAAGCCATGCAAGATGAAATTCACGAATTTGATCGACTTGAAGTATGGGAATTAGTACCTCGCCCAATCTATGTTATGGTTATCGCTCTCAAGTGGATCTACAAAGTGAAGCTTGATGAATATGGTGATGTACTGAAAAACAAAGCTCGGTTAGTTGCAAAGGGATATCGTCAGGAGGAAGGCATTGATTTTGAAGAATCATTTGCTCCAGTTGCAAGAATAGAGGCCATCAGAATCTTCATTGCCAATGCCGCAACCAAGAATATGATCATCTATCAAATGGATGTCAAAACTACTTTTCTGAATGGTGATCTTCAAGAAGAAGTCTTTGTCAGTCAACCTGAAGGTTTGAAGACCAGGAAAATCCTACTCACGTCTATCATCTGAAGAAGGCTCTTTATAGGCTAAAGCAGGCACCAATGGCGTGGTATGACACACTCTCAAAGTTCCTGTTGGCCAACAATTTCTTTAAGGGTGCCGTGGATCCAATGTTATTCACACGTAAATCAGGCAAACATATTCTGCTTGTTCAAATATACGTAGATGACATCATTTTTGCCTCAACAGATCATAATGCGTGTAACATATTTTCAAAAGAGATGAGCTCCAAATTTCAGATGTCGATAAGGGACAAATACGTTTTTCTTAGGACTACAAGTTTCTCAAAGTCCCGGAGGCATCTTTATTAACCAAGCGAAATATGCTCTCGAAACCTTAAAGAAATATGGAATGGATCTCTCTGACCCTGTCGATACACCAATGGTGGATCAATTGAAACTGGACGTGATCTCCATGAGGTTCCAGTTGACCAAACTCGATTTAGGAGGAATGGTTGGCTTCCCTAATTGTACCTTACAGCAGTTAGACCCGACCTTGTAAATTTGCTGTTTGCAGTGTGCTAGTTATCAGGCTAAGCCTACCAAAAAGCACTTTGAGCTATCATACGTGTCTTTCGTACTTGTAAGGAACCATTAACATGGGTCTTTGGTATCGAAAGACATCGCCATGTCACACAGCTTATGAGATGCGGATCTGCGGGATGTTCAAGATTCATGAAGATGTACGTCAGGAGTGCTCAGTTTCTTGGAGATAGATTGGTTAGTTGGTCATCAAAGAAGCAAAGAAGCACGGCAATATCAACTACAGAGGCTGAATACATCGCCATGTCTGGATGTTGTGCTCAAATCCTTTGGATGCGATCACAGCTCAAAGACTACGGATTTGACTTCAATAAAATTCCTCTGTACTGTGATAACAAAAGTGCTATTGCTCTTTGCTGTAACAACGTCCAGCACTCTCGCTCTAAACACATCGACATACGGCACCATTTCATCCGAGAGCAAGTGGAAAATAGAGTGGTTGAAAATCTACTTAGTGGAAGCGAATTATCAGCTTGCAGACATTCTTACCAAAGCATTACCAAGAGAACGGTTCGAATTTCTTCTTCCACGCCTAGGCATGAAGAGTTTGACCCCTGAAACTCTTAGACGTCTTCAAGAAGGAGAAGATGAGTAAACAGAATGTCTTAGTGTATCCTTTGTAAAAAATAAAAAAAAATAATTATTAATAATAATAATAAAATACTTGGGAAATATGTTAAGTCATTTGGAATTACTAAAAGGTTTTCAATTACTTCATATTGCAACCCGGTTTGATGACTGGGCATGGATTACTTTATATCCATACTTTATGGTAAAACAATGGTGAGGGAAGGTCTGTTCGCCTGATCTTTTCCTCTCAATCAACGACTACAACTCGTTCAATAGAAAACGGGTCGTTGTTTGAGGGGGAGAATAAATGAAAAAATATTCTAAGGGATTCCTAAAAGATAGTTGGATGCTATGAATGTATTATAAGATGTTTGTTGTTGTATATAATGGGTTAATATTTGAAGGGGAGTTATTGAATTTTAACTCAAAGGGTCCAAAAGTTATCTAGTGTTGGAATGATTAGGTTAAAAAAGCATTTGCTCTTTGTTTCCTAGCCTGATTAACCAATAGGTCTAAGTTGGCCAATTGCTTAATCTTCAGAAAAGCCTTAGACTTACTTAAAACAAAATGTAAAAGAAGATGGAATCCTAAGGGATGAATCTGCCCCAACTTTCTAACTAGGAGTATAAAAGTTGCGGCGCCAAGTTGCCATTAGGTTAAATCTTTCGAAAATCGGTTCAAGTTAAAAACACACACACACACTACTCGCAACTCGACCGCGAAGAACTAAGCCTAATACGCCGATTTCAGTGTTTTTGCAAAGGAACATCGAACCTTAATCTATATCATGTATTCAGTTAAGTATACAAGGAATCGAATGGAACCACATTAAAAGTGTAGGTAAAAATTGTTCTAGGTCGGTTTTAGATGTAAATACCTATGTAGTGTTGTAAGATGTGACTTAGTTACTGGGAATTATTCATAAAGTATATATTAATAAGTCTTGATGTGTGGATTTCTATCTTAAACAAAAATGAATGATTCGCCCATGTTTCTTAATGGCGGGTTGACTTGTAGAAAGAAAAAGTCAGGTAGTAATGTGTGTCTTATACGTAGGATAGCCTAGGAATGCCTTAGGATGTGATTAGTGTTGAAAAAGGAGGTGCGGGGTTTGAATTTTAAGAAAACAGTCCGAATGGCGAGTTGCGTATGTTTCTAGGTGGCGAGTTGGTTATTTTATTAGTTTTTAATAAAATACTCAACCCGCTGGTTCTAAACAGCGGGTTGCCTAAACAGCGGGTTGCCTAAACAGCGGGTTGCCTAAACAGCGGGTTGCCTAAACAGCGGGTTGCCTAAACAGCGGGTTGCCTAAACAGCGGGTTGCCTAACAGCGGGTTGCCTAACAGCGGGTTGTCTTAACAGCGAGTTGCCATAATTTTCTATTATTTTATTCCAACAGGTAAACCGCCGTCTCTCGGCGGTTTGGTCGAATATTTTTATTTATTTATTAAAATATTCAACCCGCCCCTTTTCGCGGCGGTTTGCTCGATTCTCCTAACGGCGAGTTGGCATTCTGCCTGGCGGCGGTTTGGGCTAAGTTTCATATTTTGGCCCATTGAGCCCAATAATCTATCAAGGCCCCTTCGAATGACCCAGTTGCTTTTCTAAAACCATACGGGCCTAGTTAACATGGTAATTGATCCTGTTGGATAATTAGTAGATTTTAATCAAACCAGAGTTACCTCTGTTTTTAATCAATCTTGGAATGACATGACTTTAATCAATGCTAAAGTTCTCTCTACTTCGTTTTTGCAATGTTTGTCTTCTTTGTTAATATACTCTTTTTGACAGAATTCGATGGCAGAAAACAAAATGTCCCACTCAACCTCTACAAGAACAGATGAGCAGATTGTACCTCACTCTCAATGGTTAATAATCGGGAAAAGAAACCTTCTTTTCAATGCCACAAAGATTTCAAAGATCCCACCTTCTTTCAGAGTCAGTGGACATCCTGAGTAGTACATATTCTTCCAAGCATTCACTGCCTCAGCAAATGTTCCTGCTATCTACCTGCAACAGTTCTGGAAAACAATGTCATATAACGAGAAGACTGGGGTTTATAGTTGTCAAGTTTGATTGAAAAACAATGGTTCGATCTAAGTGCTGATCTTCTCAGAAAGGCATTAGAATTACTCCTGTCAAACCCAGCTATAACCATTTGAGTTACCTCGTCTGGTACACTGTGATTGATTTTGTTAATGAGTGTGGTATCCGGACCTGTAGAATTGTCTCCCAACATAAGGGTGAATTATGTGTATACTAAATATTTTTTGTTTATGACCATGGAGGGCAATTCTATCCTTAATCACCAGTGCTTTAACAGGAAAGACTTCTGGCAGTGACAAACCCAGACACCCAGTTCTGCTAATGTTGGGGGGAATGCAGTTACTCAATTAAGTTGATCATGCAGAGCTGTTATGGGAAATAGTTTACTCAAGGGGATCCAGACATTTTTCTCACACAAGGCAAGACACAAAGCCAGTCTGAAGAACCCAAAGAAGAAGTAACTCTCTCCTCTACCTCTTAGGACGGTTTTCCAAGGTGATAATCTACTACTTGGCAAGCAAAAACAACATCCATCGACGTCCTGATTCTGCTGTTCATCATACTAGAGATGATTTTATATTAGGAAATCTTAAGTTTGTCCCTAAAGGTGAGTCAGTTGAAGTGTTTGGAATGGCAATTCCTGATCCCCTGATAACTGAAGCCATTCAACAATCCTCGTTATCCCAAGTATCTGGAAATGTTGGATGAGTATACAAAGAAAATCCTCATGAAAGTTTGAAAGCGTGCAACCTGACAACAAAGCGTGCTACACCCAAAAAAGCCTACAACACCACACCAGTCAATCAATCCAGCAGCTCCTCCTCCGTCAAGAATTTCCAAGCGTAAGCTTCCACTGATAAGTTAGAAAGGGAAAGCCCTACTTTCCATACTTGTTGACGAAGATGATGAAGCTCATCAAGAATCTATTCCTCAGAAGAAGATGATGATCCTGATCTCGATCTGGCTAAGAAGTTGAGTTTGGAAGCTCATCAAGAAAAGGGAGAAGAAGAAGGTAATGATGCTGACCTAGAACGAGCTATCAAGCTTAGCTTGGATCCAACCTTTCTGCCTCAAGGTCGGGCACCTGTGGAGGTAGTAACGATCTGGACCCTAATATCAGAAAACAACTTCCAAACTGCATGATAGTAGTAAGGCAAGGGAATGGCCGTTGTTACTGAGAACAAGTAAGGCGCGTTCCTGATCGATCTGTCAAAGAAGAAAGAACTACTGATCAGTTTATCTTGTTAGGCGTGATCTAAATCTCCTCCTGATTCGGACACTTGGACCTTTTCTCAACCCGATGATGACACATCAGAGAAGTGATCCATGAATTCTTCATCAACGTCTGAATCAGAAAGATACTGAAAGTGAAAACAGAAGCCGCTGCTCTAAAGGGTGGAAAAGATCAAGATGAAAGGTAGACACGTCTACAGTAACATCAGGAGTAAGCATTCCTGTCTCAGACCCTGAAAAAGCACATGAGGCTCTGGCTGGACCAGACCCTGAGCCCATTGATTTGCAGTTTATTATACCTAAAATATATATAAAATATAATACTTTAAAAGAGTAATTAAGAAAATTACCAAGTTACCCTTGATAAAATTCACTCTCAAAAATATATATAATATAATATATAATACGTATATTAAACCGGGTAAATATGATCACCCGGGTCGTTATCCCCAATGACTAGTGAAATTGAAACCACGTTTAGGTTCGGATCCTGATTTGAATGAAGCAAAGATATTTGATTTGGAAAGCTATGACTAAAAAAAAAGAAAATAACTGAAATTGTATTTTTCCTAAGTAAACCTAAGATAGGACAAAAGAAAATTTTAGGAAAAAGAAAAACATTTTTTTTTTGGCTTTTTAGATTAAGAGATATGATTTTTCTAAAATTTAAACTAATTAAAAACTATAAAAATAATAAAACTATTAAAAATAAAGTCCTAAAAATTTTATAAAAATTACAATAAATAAAGAAAATGTGCAGGAATTTTATAAAAATAAAAGCCCTAATTTTTACTTTTTATTTAAAGATTAATTAAACTAATTAAAACCTAACCCTAATTATTAATTAAAACTAAATAAAACTAATTAATAACTAACTTAGGGACTAACTGTGTAAAAGTCTTAAGGACTAACGGGGTTAAAGCATTTAACAGGGAAGGATTAACTAAGAAACAATTAGAACAGAAAAATTACAAGAATGGTCCCTGAGGTCCTAACCCGATAACAATCAAAGTCTAATTATAAGCTCAAATTTTAAAAGTGCTTATTACTAAAAACTTAAAAGAGCAAAGTTGTAAAGGAAGCTAGTGGGAACAAAATTAATAAAAGCTACTTGAGCTGAAGTTAACAAATAAGCTCAATAAGAGCTTATTTTTGACTGACCTCAGAAAGGAGGGCTTAACCCTTGTGGTTGTTATAAAAGGAAATGGGCTAAGGTTTTGGGCTTAAGGATCCGGGTAAGGCCCAATTAGAGGAGGGGACATTTTTGGACTTTTGTGAGAGTTGAGGGACCAAAGTGAAACATTTTTAGAGGATTTGTCCTTTTGTGTTTGACTTAGTTTGACAATCTTTGACTGACTTTGACTTTTCTTGGCTGATTTCGACTGAGGCTTGACTTTTCTGGCTTCGGCTTTGATTCTTTGGCTTCTTTTTGTACTCTTCTGATTCTCGTGTCCATACTTGCTCATTTTTGACCGTTTTCTTGTGATTTTTGGTATATCCGTTCCTGCACACACAAAACACAAATACAAGCATATTTTTGCCATTTTTGGTCTGTTTTGGGTTTATTTTGGTTATTTTAGGTATAAACGGATATGTGTATTTTACACTTATCAGTTATAAAATTTAGGAGAAAAGTGTGGCCATAATTCGCAAGACGTGTAAGAAACATATAACTGCTCCCCCTCAATCGTTGAGGGATAAAAATTATTCCTCCACTTAATCATCAAGAGATTAACTACTTACTAATGTACAAGATATATTATTCACAATAAGAAAAATATTGACCTTTTCATTGTAACGACGATGTCGTCACGTTGTTCTGTTGATCAACCAGTAGTCAATATCTCTTATTCTTCCTCCAACAAAGCTTTCCAGAA
>BQNB010150786.1:0-11946 GCA_026074375.1 Tanacetum coccineum
AATATTTCGCATGTTTCGTTAGTGGCCGGAGAGGGTCCCTTGTCAGACAATGTACCGCAATAACCATGTGTACGGACGCGTGTGCTTTCTGCGGACGGAAGTACCCTAAAGTTAGGTCCGCTTCCGTTTGTTGGGTCCGGGCCGTAACCAATGCAGGAGTGGGTTTAGTTTCGGCCCATGACTACTCAGTTGGGCCAAGGAGCCCACGTGTCAATGTGGCCCAAGCCCGGAGGCTTGGTATACCTATTATACGTCATCAAGTACCGCCACTTTTATGGACAATGTAAACATCCCTATTGTTTCTTCTTCGGAATGTTGTATGCCACAACTTGATATCCCAAGTGTGTTTACCCGCCTTCAGTTTTTTAGTTAAGCCCTTCTTAAAATGCTAATCCAAACACCCCATTATGCAACTTATGCAAAGTTGTGAAAAAAATTTGTAATATCGAGCAAGCTTCTCGATTGTTGTTTCCAAGAGTTAATTTCTTAGTAATATTGAGCAAGCTTCTCGATTGTTGTTACCTCTTGTAAACAAAAGATATTATCTAATACATTTTACATTGGTAATCATGATAATGGGTATATAATTGCTTTTTATTTTGATAATATACATTTAACCATCCCATTGGTTCATAATATGTTTGTTATCTCTTTTACATTAAGTAAGTTTGATGATATTTCGTTTCACTCAACGGGTGATACAACAGAAAACTGAGACATCAGTTCCCTTTGCTGAGTTGGCAAAGGAGGTTGTTAATATGTAAGAATGCGTACTGGAATGAGTCTCATTTAATTGATTACAACTAGGGGTGTCAAACGGGTTATCGGGTCGGGTTTGAGGCTTATCGGGTCGGGTCTATCGGGTTTTGAAAAAATAAAAACTAACCCGCAACCCGACCCGATAAGGTATCGGGTTATCGGGTTGCGGGTCTATCGGGTTGCGGGTTGTCGGATCGGGTCTATCGGGTTATCGGGTTACATGCTATTATCATCCCACAATTTACTTCATATACTAAAATAACATTTAAAATTAAACTAACTTAAACATTGAACTAATATAGCAACACTATCTTGTTTATCATACAACGAAAGAAAGCAAGTAGATCAATTAAAATAGGCATGTAGTTTTTGGGCAGTAGGCATGTATTAACATAAATAAGCATTGAAACAAAAAAAAAACGAGAACTGATGCAAACATGCTCAACACCATAACCAAATTCAAAGATACAGTTTGCCATATTTTGTAAGGAAAGCTTAACAATTAACAACCATGACTAATATACAAGACAAAAGATATTTAGTTCAAAAGTAATAGAATTTTTAATAGGTCATTATAGCTTATCGGGTTTATCGGGTCAACCCGATAACCCGATAACAACTTAATTAGGACCCTAACCCGACCCTATTAGGCTATCGGGTCTATCGGGTTGACCCGATAAACCCGATAAGCTAAGTTTGACCCGAATCAACCCGACCCTATAAGGCCTTATCGGGTTCGGGTCGGGTCGACCCATTTGACACCCCTAATTACAACTGTATACAGGTACTAACTCTCTTTTTTCATAAATGTCAGAAATATTTCTTTTTTAAATTATTCTTTCAGTGAATTTATTCCTTGCCTCTTTCTTTATTTACCATCACTCTTTTTGTCTAAATGCAGGACTTTTATGAGGATCTGTTTCAAGAGGCATATATGGAGAGATTGAAAGTCTAAACATATGTGATAACTTTCTAACCATACGGTACATTTGGTTTGACATTTTAGATAAACTAATTATTTTTCGCTTATGATGCCTATTGTAAGTTGTAGTTTTTTTATATGTGTAGGTGGGCAATGTGTACGTGCAGTTTAGGGAAGAACATGTTGCAGTTGCTATTCAAAACCTAAGTGGATGGTTTTATACAGGTAAAGATGTGTTCTTCGTTGGTTTTTTATGTCGTCGTCACAAAATCTGCAGAAAGAATGGTTTCGTATGACTCATATCTGGACATTGTGTCGGCTGTAATATCTTTTAATATGCTAAATTGCATGTATGCATGAAGAAAGAAATGATTATGAAGAAAGTATAAAGTACTACAACAATAATGTTTTCGTTTATTTTGGCATAGAGCCATGTTCGCAAATATTAGTTATACTATTTCTCAATATTTGTTTTCTAAAACAATGAAACTCCGGGCATATTGGATTAGTAAAAATGATTTGAGAATAAATACCCTTTAAAATACGTTACTTAAAAGAACAAAGTAGTTTGAAATGACTTTGTTAATAGTCACGGATCATATTATAAGATAAAAAGGAATACCTGATTTGGCTGAACGAAAACGACATTCGAACTTTAAAGAGGACAGAGAAATGGTCTTGGTCTGTTGATTGTTATTCGCCACTATTTTCATATTTCATATAGGGGTTGTTTGGATTAGCTTATTTTACCAGTTTCTCGGACTATACTAACCTGGAAAACCTGATAAGCTTACCTTTTGGGCTTATAAGCTTGAGCTTGTAGCTAATAAAGTCCATAAGCTCAAAGTGATATGCTCAGAAGCTAATACAAGTGAACTTATAGATTTTTTTGATTATGATAAGGTGATAATCCCATTTGTATGTCATGTTGATGAGATTGTTTAGTTGATTACACACTTCATTTAACTAAAATTTGTCATTGATGATCTGATTGTTTATATAACTAACATTACGATGTACGAATGGTTTAGCTATCAGCTTCTATTTGTGTGGAACTTTTTATTTCTTTCTGGCAGTATGATGTTTGTTTTTAAGTCGTTACTAAACAATCTGAAAGAAAAGGTTACACACGAGCTTTCCTTATACTTTATGGTACATTCTCTAATCTTACATATGTTTGTTTTGCAGCGATGATAACTGACCATTGATTTCCAAGTGTTTCCAACAAGTTGGTCTTCACCGATCCACTATAGCACACGGTATCTAACAGCCACAGCTTTGCCAGAGGTGTTTCTAATACGAAAACTATTCAAATGCTGTATTATAATACCCAAAGCACCAATCAGTTGATCTTTCAATGATTGTGCCTAACTATGCAATCTCATAAGTATTTATGTTATTGATTTACACTAGGGACGTTTAAATTTTGGGTGATGATTTGCACACTCCATAAATTGATTGATACACTCAAAAATACATGTGTCATGACTATTATACCCTTAATTTGTGCACACTCTAATAAATAATATATGGGTATAAATGTCAAGATACACACAATTTGAGTGTGCAAATCAATAAGTGGAGTGTGCAAATCACCACTCTTAAATTTTACATGTCTTTAATGTGTTTTCTTATAAGACATGTTTATCAGTCGAAATGTGATGGTGGCAATCTAACATGTTTTTCGACGAGAAATCAATATAGTTCTGGATGAGCAGCAGCATAAGCCTCCATAGCTTGCTGGTCCTTTTGTTTTCACTTTTTTCAAAGTCAAAGAGCCTCCCGAGATGGCTTATCATTACCTCTATAGTTATACATGGTCGTTTGTTTGTATACACTTCCTCCATCAACATATTGTACAATCTAAACTTGATGTGTGATGGAGTCTGCTATACCCTGCAAGTAGTCACCTTTGAAAATGTGATATTTAGTTAGCAACAAAACATAACGAATAATAAATGAGATAAGCTAGCTATTATATATCAAAACTACACGTTCACAAATGAAAGGGTAAAGGCCATTTATTACCAACTTAATTTCTCATTTGTACCGTAATGACCAACTTACTTTTTTTGTATACATTACACCAACATACTTTCAAATTTTGTTTGACATCGCCAATATCACAACTTGTTACTAACACGCTGGCATTTTTTTATAATTTTCTTATTAAATATGTAGGGTCCCACCAAATAGTCAAAGTCAACATACTCTCTCCAACATAAAAATCCCCAATACGTGTATACATACATACATCTTCTCCTTCATTTCACCTCCAAAAACAGACTCTCACCAAGCATATGGCGGCAGTAGGTATATGGCGGCGGCAGCAACATCTATTTCTGGCAAGATGACGACGGCTCTAAGAAAAATAACGAAAAAAGTTATATGAACTTAGGAACTACATCTTGGTTGTTTCCTCTCGGTGGTTGTGGTTATGTGGTGGTGGGTATTACGGTAGTCGGATGGGTTTCGATGGTGGTATCGTTTCTGTTTGTGGGTTTCATGGTGAAGACGATCGGCGGTTTTTGTACTGTGGTGGTGACGAACTGTGGTTGAGACGAACGGTGGTGGAGTTTTTGTGGTGGTGGGGATGGTGGAAGACATGATTGGTTAATTTGGTGTCGTCGATTTTTGTCTGCATAATGAAAGAAATTGTTGGTGAGGTTGGTCTGATTAAGGGACGTAAATATGAATCAAGATAATACATCTTCTTCAGTTTCTATATTGGATTTTTCTGATCCTTGATACATGGCTTTATACTGGTGGTGCAATGTTATTTTTGTTACAGTTGCAAGTAACATGACACAACCTCAAACAACATGGGTCGGGTCTAACGGTAAAAAAAATGAATCGGGTTAATGCCAGGGTGGATCATATTAGCAGATTTAAAAAAATAATTAAATTAATGACGTGGAAATCTAGCCGGTCATATGGGTAACATTATCACAAAATAAACAAGTACGTTGGTGTAATGTGTACAAAAAAAAGTAAGTTGGTCATTACGGTACAAATGAGAAAGTAAGTTGGTAATAAATGGTCTTTACCCCAAATGAAACTGCATGGCCTACTTACGAGTTAGCCAACTTAAACAAACTGTCATTTTCATCTTACTAAGTGACCAACAGTAAAAAAATTTGCACTAACAAGTTAGCTCCCGCCGCAACGCGCGGGTTAAATTCTGAATCGTTTTGTACTATGTCTCATATTAATCTTTGTCCCATATTAAATAATTCTATTTTTATAGTGCACAAAGGTTTAGAAAATTCTATTAACTACACATTTTACAAATCAAATATTATATATATCTAATAAAGTCTTAATGTGAACACTTATTATGAGACATTTCAAGATAGAAATGTGAAAACTTATTGTAAAAAAAGAAAGTAAACAAAAATAACTAAAGATAACATAAAACTAACTAAACATAATTAAAATTGTATTAGACAGTAGTGTATAGCTTTAGTAAAAAAAATTGGGCTACAATGTAAGACTACTCCCAATGGTCACACTCACTCATTTTTCATCCCAACGTCACCTCAGCTTTCTCTCTTCATTTACCTTTCCTCGCACTTTTTCACATTTCACACCCAATGGCTCACACCACCTCACCTTTCAACCCCTTTTTTATTTATTAAATACTATAACTTTTTTTATAAAATTAAAAACGTTACATAGATAGATTGATTAATGACATAAACGTACGAAATAAAAAAGGTATATATTACATAGATTATTAAAATATTAAACTAATATGGCAAATCCCAACGCTCCTTAAACGCCCCCGCTTCAGATCCATGGCCATTTCGAGATGTGATCCACTCAAATGATTAGTAGGCTGCAAGTAGAACCATAAGGCTTGACGACGTTGTTTCATTTCTCATATTTTGATCTCTTGTGCCTTTAGGTCCAGCACCCTCTTTCTGATCTCCAAAAATGCTTCAACGTTTTTTGACTTTCTTTCCTTGTAGGGATAGGTGAGATTGACATACTCGTTGAGCATCAACCTAGCCAACGCGTCCTCATTGTCATTGACGTCGACATTTTCTTCTTTGCCCTGTCCCTTCCCATTGGACGTTGAACATCCTGTACATCCTCTTCCTCATCGCCTCCAGCTTCTGTATTCAAATTGAAACAACCATGTTCTGACTGTGTGTTGAATGAACTAGAATTTCCCGAATACTTGTATCGTGTTTTTCTCTGCTTTAAATTTAGGAAGTTTCAACCACATAAATTTCTGGCAATCTCTTAATTTTTTCCAGCAATGAATAAGTGTAAGTGATATCCATATTCAGCTTGATAGTTGGTGAGTGCAAGTTGCGTATAATCCCCGTCTTCGTCTCTACTCCTCGCCATCTAAGTGACGTTATCGTACACACCACAAAACTGAGCAACTTTAGTACGCACAGTCTTCCATTTTCTATTTATCACATCATAGGTCTGACAATTGGTGATATGATAATTTGTCTGCATGTGTTGTAAAATCTCAAGATAAAACCCATCCTCCTTTCTCGAATTACCAGCAACGATATCTTCGGATATACGAACCCAACCTTTGCACAATGCAATTTCTTCTTCTACGGTCTATGCAATACATTATTTATCCTCGTCATTTGGAACCGTCTTCTTGCTTTGACGTCGTCCTAATTGGGGTCGGGGCCTCTTTGACGGGAGACTCTTCACGAACTGTAGGCATAAATAGATACAGAGACGGAGAAAATTCAAGGGTGTACATTGGCATATCATCAATATTAAACTGGCAAACTGGAGACAAAGGTTGGTTTGTATTTGGGTGTGATGAAGAACCGCTAACACCGTGTTGTGAGCCGTATGTGTCGTATGGGTTGGGTTGGTATGGGTTGTAATATTTTGTTGTGGAGTTATGAATGACAGGTTTTGGTAAGTGTTGGGATGGTAAGGGTTGGGTTTTGTAAAATAGAGTTTGTGGTCGAAAGTTGATCGGTCGGTTTGACGTTGGAGTATTTTCGAGAGTAAATGTGCCTGCGAGTGTTGATGGAGAATTTTAGGTAATAATTCGTTGTTGATGTTTTATGCTTCGAGGAGTGTTTTGTTGAGATATTTTATAAAAGAAATTGGTATATAAGAAGTAGAGAGTATATAAGAAGTTGCGTTTAAAAATATTGAAGTTTACGGGTATTTATAGGTAATAAAATGATCCTTATTTCCAAAAAAAGATCCTTATTTCTCGCATGATTTTGCGTTTTAGCCACTTTGACAGTTTCCAAATCAATGGCGGAAATGGTTCAAGTGCCTATTCTAATTTAAATAAATTCAAATGCACGTAATTTAATAAACGTTTAATCCCATCTGTACATGTTGGTGACGGTAATTCTATTCTGGTTACCAACACCGGACATAGCATTATTCCTTTTCCTCATCGCTCTTTACACCTTCATAATGTACTTGTCACTCCTAACATCAGTAAAAACCTCATTTTTGTTCATCAATTTACCAGGGATAATAATTGCACTATTGAATTTGACGCGTTTGATTTTTCTGTGAAGGATTTCTTGACTCGCCATATCCTTCTTCGATGTGACAACTCAGGCGATCTCTACCCAATTAACAAGCCGTCAACTATCCCTAGTGCCTTTGTTTCCACTAGTTCCTCCACGTGGCATCAACGTCTCGGTCATCCCGGTGATGAAGTGCTACGATCTCTTGCTTCATGTCATTTCATTTCATATAATAAATAAAAGTCTACACATGTTTGTCATGCTTGCCAACTTGGCAAACATGTGAAGCTTCCTTTCTATAGTTTGGATTCTATTGTTAAACAGTCTTTTGATATTATTCATTCTTATTTATGGACTTCTCCCATTGTTAGTTCAAGTGGTTTTAAATATTATGTCATATTTCTTGATCATTTTTCTCACTAGTTATGGATATATCATCTTCGAAATAAATCTGACATGTTCGCCAAGTTTTTGCATTTTCGTAATTATGTTAAAAACCAGTTTAAATGCGAAATAAAGAGTTTTCAATGTGATCATGGTGGTGAGTTCGACAATAACCAACTCCATACACTTTTTGCTAATCATGGCATCCAACTTCGTTTTTCTTGCCCAAAAACCTCTCAACAAAATGGTAAAGCCGAACAGATGATACGCACCATAAATAACGCCATACGTACGCTGCTCTTTCAAGCACACCTACCCCCATAATTTTGGGTCGAGGCTCTACATATGGCAACTTACCTCCTTAACCTGCTCCCTTCAACCGCCATTAACAACGAAATCTCCTTCACAAGACTTTTTCAAAAAGAACCCGACTACTCCCGTTTACGCATATTTGGATGCCTTTGTTATCCTCACCTTCACTCACCTCACAAACTTGCACCACGTGCTACCCCATGCATTTTCTTGGGGTTTTCCCGCTTACCACCGTGGTTTCCGTTGCCTAGACCTTGAAACCAACAAAATTATTCTCTCTTGACATGTCACCTTCGATGAAACCCAATTCCAATATTGATCAATGACACCCTCCTTCCCACCATCATATATGTTTCTAAACCCTACACCATCCCTTCTCCTTCACTGCGTTATTTCTTATCCCGCTACCAACCTCCCTCCACATCCTCGTGAGAACCCACACCAATCCCGTACTGCTAACACCCAATCGGGCCAGCTTGATCAGCCCAATACCCAAACCACTACCTTACCCAATGACCCAAAACCAAGCCAACACCACAACTCAATCGGCCTAAAATACACAGCCCGATAACCAAGCCCATAACCCGCCTTCTGCACCTCACAATTCCAGCCCAACAACGTAAGCCCAAAACCCCACTCCTACGTCCCTAACACCACAGCCTGTAACACCCCCAAATCTGGGTCGCAGCGGAATATTGAATATCCGAGGGCGTTACTTCATAGTTAAATAGCACTTAAGGCTTAACTCTCAGTTAAAATACTAGAATGAGAACATTTAAGATCATTTGCTTCATTTGTGTGAAATACACGACAACTATATGTTAACTTCTCATGTAAACATAAAAACTTGACTTGGGAACACGTACATTGGCTTATTAGTCGGAAGCATGTATTAAATCGTGACTAATAAGTGGTAACGAGTGCTAAACGAAATTGTTAAAACCCTAGAATCAAAACTAGTAACCCAAGGACATTATCCAGGTCACCTTTGGGCTTGGCAACCCATTAACATGTCTAAACCGCAAACCATAAGCCACAACAAGCTCTAACAGCTTATTTGTGAGCTTACGAAGCTTATAAAAGTTTAAAAGGGCTTAATGGACTTAAATAGTGTTAATGGACCAAACCTAAACCTTTAAAACTCCTTTCGGGTTCCTATTGGGCCCAAGAAGCCCAATAACGAAGCTTATTAGCTTATTGGATAAGCTGACCAAACAAACAGACCCCATTGTGATTGATACGCCTAGAAAATAAGTTGGAAACACTAATAAAACCTTTTAAACCTATTCGGGTTTGAGTTATTGGGCTCACGAGCCCAATAAGCTCTAATAAGCTCCAATAAGCTCTCCCGAGCTTATTTTCAGCCTAACAAACTTAAATAGGCTTAATAAAGGCTTTTGTGCTTTTTAAATCCCAATTGGACCTTTAAATGACTTATTGGACCTTAACGGGTCCAATAAGGCCCAATAAGCTTAATAAGCCAAAATAAGCTCATCCGAGCTTATTCATAAGCTTACAATAGCTTATTTGACTTATTGAAACTTATTGAAACACAGTGCCACTTGTTAGAACTTAATTGGAGTTAAAATGCAATTTTTACAAGTTAAGGGACTAAAGGTGTCAATTTGCAAACTTAGGGGTTAAAACTGTCAATAACTGATTTTATAAGGTATAGGGGCTGTTTCTGTCATTTCTGGACTTAAGGGACTATTTTAAACATTAAAGGACCTAAAGTGTCAACTTGTAAAGTTAGAGGACTAAAAGTGTAATTTTAGAAACTTAAGGGTTTAAAATGTAAATATTGTATATTTCATAAACCTAGGGATTGTTTTGTAATTATAAGAAACTTAAGGGTATTTTGTGAACGAAAGTGAATTATTTAAACACTTAACGAATCGGACGAGTTATAATATGTTCGGATATTATTCGGTTTTGAACACGACTTAATAAATATGAATATTTATTAACAACGCTTATACGTTTCCCAAGAGCCATCACGTAAATACAAATACAATAAACATGTGCACCACCACACAAGTGATAACAGTATATATAAACTAGCAAGATATTGTAGTTTATGCATTAAGTCATTAGCCTAAATATGTAGACTAAGACTGGCCGTATTTACTTAGGTATTTGACGGTGTGTTTCATTGCTATACTTGGATATATTTATCATCCATAGAGGACTACCTTCTAAGGTGAGTTCATAGCCCTATGTTTTACAATTATTTAAATGATTTACATCGTTGGGGTGAGAACATGCTTTGTTTTACAAATTGGACGCAAGTGTACATTTTATACTTTGATTACGTGTTTGCCTAAGTATCGATAACCCACTGAGCCCCATTATCATGAACTGTTAATTGCTAGATTGCGAACGCAAATGTTATAAATAGATCTATTTGGGATTGACGTCCCTGTTTGGGTGAGTAGCGCTCACTGTGCCGGTCTGCCGGACAACAAACGTATACCATGTCGGATTTGGGATGTTGCGGGTTAGAACATCATTCAAGGGCATTTATTGGCAATTTATTGCATCCATATACATTGAGCTTTGGTGTCATGAGCTTAGGAAACCGTAATTACTTTTTATGATGTTTGCATCTGTTGCTTAATCATACACTTGGAAATCTTGCGGTCCTACAATTGATTTACATAAACCTATGAATTCACCAACTTTATTTTGACGTTTTAAGCACGTTTTTCAGGTCAATAAGGCACAAGGTGCGATGATACATTGGAAGTCAATAAGTGAAGAGTCAACATTAAAGATTTGGGATCTTATTACATTTTGGGGACAATTGTTATAAACCGAAATCTTTATTTATATTGTGGAACAATTTGAAGCCATAAGCTTATGTAACAAACTAGTATTTTGTTAATCCAATGTATCTTTTTCAAACGACACGTTTAGTGGTCGTTCTCATGTCTTGTGCTATTGAACTATGAAGTAACGCCCTCGGATATTCAACATTCCCCTGCGACCCAGATTTGGGGGTGTTACAGATTGGTATCATAGCCAATGTTATAGAGAACCAGGTCAAAAGTTTTTGTCTGGATTATAACCATTTTCAAACGTTGTTTTTACAAATGGGATTTGCACAGGATATACACACATTACTTGTTTGCATCTAGGATATATGCTTATATGATATACACTGTTTTAGCATTAGTAATTACTAAGTGCTTACATGATTGACATCCGTATATAAATTATATTACGTATAGTACTATAAGAGTCTTATAGATATAACATAGAGACCACTCTTATAATTAAAGCTTATAGACATATCATACCGATCTCTCTTATAAGTAATACTTATATAAGTTATTTTTGCTTTTGCAGCAGTCATGTCTTTTGCATCATCCATTGTTACCTATACTTTCGTCTACACCGACTATGAGCCTGGCAGAGCCTTATGGGGGGCCGATGATGAGGAGGTATCTGAGGGAGGCATTCCATGGGTCATCGTATACGGATACAAAGGACTCCCTATACAGCCGGTAGCCCCACCATCACCAGATTACATACTAGGCCCAGAGGATCCACAGACACCGCCAGTTCCTCAGGACGAGGATGAGCGTGAGCCTATGTTCGCACAGGCACATGATCCTGATTACGTGCCAGAGCCTGTATACCTCGAGTACATACCATTAGAGGATGAGCATGTATTCCCAGCCGAGGAGCAGCCATTACCTCCTGTTGATTCACCTACTACTGAGTCACCTGGGTATATTACTGAGTCGAATCCTGAGGAGGATCCAGAGGAGTATGAGGATGATGAGACAGATGATGGTCCGGTTGACTATCCTATGGACGGGGGAGATGATGGAGATGATTATGATGGCGATTCATCTAGGGATGACGCCGATGATGAGGACGAGGAGAATGAGGAGGACGAGGAGGAGGAGGAGGAGCACTTAGCTTCGGCTGACTCTACTATTGTTGTACCTACTGATGAGCCTGTTTCCCCACCCAAGGGAATAGAGCCTGCTATACCACCTTCCTCCATCGACATTACTATTAGGGCTAGGATTACCATCCGGCCTCAGGCTTCCATATCCCTTCCACCAGAGGCAGAGGTTGAGA